>JAPQRN010003613.1:32507-45448 GCA_037367275.1 Coranthus polyacanthus | reverse complement strand
AACATTTTGGGTCTCAACCCCATGTTAGGGAAAGGTAATTATGTCAATTAATGTCAAACAACAACCATCAGTTCAATTAGATATGTCTACTATCCTTGCATCATAATCTGTTCATCAACTTCTCTCAATTACTAGCAGTGATGGGGCATGGCCAAAAATGTGTTCTGTGAGCTCACAATCACTCATACTTGCACCAAAGAGAACATGTGTCAAACCATATTACGTTTTAAATGTGACCAACTGACTGATGTATGGACACAAACACCTTGGACTGTGGACTCCAACACAAGTACACAAGCAAAACCTTACATATTGAACCTTTCATTTAAAAACACAGGATCATGCAAGCAAACATTATTACATTTTCTTGATAATATTTTGAACCAGTAAAGTGCACTGTTGATCCACAAAAGGAAAAAGACAAAAACACACACAATGACAAAGGGTATAATACTGGCTTGTGTCATGCTACCGGACTCCATTGTTTTTATTGCGAAAAGTTCTTTATCTAGCATTCCTGCAATTCAGCCCTCATTATTTTGCCTTGTGTTCTAGGCCTTAACCGGCCAAGGAGGAACACTGAAACCTAGTCAGTAGAAATGCAATTAAGTCAAATATTAATGGGCTGGATAAAATAAGCTTCATAAACCAATCCTAGAGACTCATTATTTAACCCTCAAACCCTGCACCGTGTCCCCCAAGTGACAGATGTGGACTAAATTGCTGCCTGCTTGCCTCCCCATAAGTGAGTATGTGCAGCCGACATGTTTAAAATTTCAGGAGTCTGGGGCTGCTTGTTTTGGTGAGCCTCACACACTCATCTCAGAATTTTACAACAATTAACTTGTGTCGTGCTGTGCTTACCAGCTTCCATGGTGACAGGAGTCAAATCTGAGCTCACTTGTGTTGTGCTTTGAGAGGGGATTGAGCAGCACGCATTAGGCCTTGCTGATGCAGCTCAATGGTCCATGATGACATTCAACTAAATGTGTCCTGTTTCTGTGTTGTATGAGATACAATGTCATGAAGCCCAGCCCTTTGGTCAGGCCAAAGTGTCAAACACTGGACAAATGAATTATAGATTCAGAGGTGGGAAGTAACAAACCACAAATACTTGGTTACTGTACTTATTAGGTATCTGTACTTTACTTTTCATTGTTGCTATTTTAACACAATTGTTTACTTTCTACTCCTTACATTTTCAAAACAGACTCTGTACGTGGGTATCCAATGTATTTGAAGGGAATTATGGATTCATTTTATTTTATTTATTATTAGCGTCATTGTGGACCTAACCAACATCAAGACTGATTTCAACCTGGATGGAACACAGAAAACATGATGTCTTGGTGAATTCATCAGTTCACACAAACGTAACAAGACAAAACAGACAGTAAAGGGAGACTGATCACAGACAAAAGGCTTCACTTTTTTTGATAAAAGTAAAAAAACTGTGGACCCCACACAGTTAACCCCCTCATCCCCAAAATGATGCCTCAACTCCACCTACAAACTGCTCAATGCTCTGCATGTTTGGGAGCTCATTCCTGTGAGAGCAACCTTCCTCTGAGATGAATTCAAACAGAACCACACACAGAAGTTATCTCACTGATGCACACCTCCATGGGTTTTGCACTTTTTGCACAAGACAGTTTTTGTTTGAAATATTTTAAAGCTTCATCATATATGAAAATATCACTTGATGGCATTGTTAATGAAAAACAAAATTCTATTTAATTTTCTTGAGAAAAGACTCTTAACTCTTAAAAAGTGATGATAGAAAGGGAGACGAAAAATATTCATGATCCTGATTGTCTTGTATTTTAAATTTGATCTCTCATCTCTCATTTGTTTTTTGTTTTTTTCTAATACCCCTGCTTTGTTTTGAATCCCAACATGTCTTGGGAGCAGTTAAATTCATATTTCTGATGAAAACATGGTCAGTTTAAGTCTATTCAATAAATGTTGACCCCGTTTGGCCCTCGACTTAGACCATGCTTTAAGTTTCGGCCCCTGCTGTGATTGAGTTTGACACCCCTGATCTAGGGCTTTGGGAAAGACTTTTTCACCATTTTCTATACCAATCAACTAATCGATTAATCAAGCAAATAATCTTAATCGACAATGAGAATTATCATTCATTGCAGCCCTAGTTGGAGCTGGTCATTTGTTGTGACCAACGCTGTTTCTAAGCTAATGAACATCCATGATAACAACCTGTACACTGTTTCACAACCAACTGTAACACCAGCCAGACAAAAAAACAGAGCACCTTCACATCAAACACCATTATAACCAGATAATCACAGTAAACACACACACACTCTGCACGGACTGCTGGGTTCACAGTTGTGTGTGAGAGTGAGGAATATGACAACAAATAGAGAGACTTGAGGTTATACAATTGCATATTACTGCTTTTTTTTACATCCCACGGGGCACCTGACAAAGACCTGTTGAATACATATTGTGATCAGGTCATATTAAAACCAAATGTGTAGATTTACATTTAGATATAATATCTAACTCATAAAATAAACACAGACAATCTCCTGAGAACTACTTCACACGACTTGGTATTTTCTACTCCTGCTGCTGGAAAAAAAGACAGTAAAATTCAGTAAGAATGAAGATTGTTGTGAAAGCCAGTGTATACTCAAAATGAACAAAATGAGCAATGGATCAAGAAACTAAATAAATAAAATGAACTAAATCAAAATAAATAAAATAAGCAGCTATCTGAACCTATTGACAGATCAGTGCCTCACATCTTATATTCAGTTTTCTCTGAAATAACATCCTACAGATTTCTGAGCTCAACAAAGGACATTTTCACACCTACCTCATTTAGAGGTGTGGAACCTCCCACAGGAGGCCCAAACAGCCAGTCCTTCGTTCGTCCAAAAGAGGTGGTCTTGGTCCAGATCAAGTTGAACAATGGTTTGATTCATTTACAGTATGAAAACACTTTTTGGGTAGTTTGAACCATTGGACCAAATGTAGGAAGTTACACGAGGCTAACATGCGGCTACAGGCAGTGAGTGGTTTGGTAGGCTCCACTCAACTCCAAACTTTAGCCCTTTTAATCACCTTTTGCTACCAAATGATTTTATTTCTGGTCTATCAACTGATCAACTATCTCTACTGGATAAACAAGAATTCAACACCCCATTCAAAACAGTGCAAGGAAAATAATGTTGGCAAAGTTTGGACATAGCTTCTCTGTGGCCTATTGTTGCTGATTCCTGCGGTGTCCACCTGTTATGCCATGGGTGGCCCAATACAAAACTTGTCTGCAACACCCGATGCTGTACTGAAGATCCAATGGACATATTACATACAAAATGTAAAACATATGTCTATGGACACGGTTACATTGCTATTTTCTCCTGCCTGTTGGAGTCTCTGCTGCTGGATCTGGATCAGATATGCACCGAGGACATACAAGTCGGAACATCATTAAGACTATGTTCTTTCTACTGCTGCTGCCGGGTGACATTCACCTAAACCCGAGCCTAACTCCACAACTGAATAATCTGGATGCCCCCTGCGCTTCTGCGGTGCAGACAACGCTGTCTACAATAACAGACTCCCTGTGCTAATGTCAATCACGCCTGTACCAAAATTCGTGAGCAACAATAGACCTGTCTGTGCACACTCTGTCACGTATGTGGACGCTGCACCAGCTGCCCCCTCACTGGAGAGACGGACCACAAGGTGCTGTGCCGATGGGGATCTGCAACAGCTTCCATGAACCACTTCTCTGCCAGTACCGGCGGCATCTGTGGTGGCTGACCTGGGACCTGGGAGAGCCTGGACTGCTGATTAAAACCGACGAACATGGGGTGAGTCCCGGGACCTATACACACTTTGATAGATGGAAAAGGGGCATTCCATCCAGTCCACTAACGGGTAATAGTAAAAAGTCACCTGTTGAATATACTGGGACCACTTTGAAAGAGCGTCAAATTGAACTGAGATCTGTGAGAGTCAATAGAACACACCTGAACAGCGCAGTGGAAAATCAAAGACAATATTTGTATTTTCAAAACATGAACCATGCAAAGATTATTTGGGACTCTGCAGCTAAGCCAAAAGGCATACTTGGTGGTCACCTAAATATCTGAAGCTTACAACCCAAAATGGACCAAATACAAAACCTGGTCATTGACTCTAACCTCGATTTTCTATGTCTGAGAGCTGGCTAAACTGTGACATACCATTAAACTCAATAACAATTCCAGGTTATACATGTATTAGGAAGGACAGAGCTAAAGGGAGAGGAGGAGGAGTTTTGATATACATTAGAGAATACTAAATCTACAGAAGTACAACTGAACTGTATTCTTGAATTGTTGGGACTGAACATTGTTCTCTCCCCTCAAATGAATTTCACTGTTGTGGTTCTGTACAACCCACCTTCACATGATGCAGGATTTTATGATGAATTGAAAAAACTTATTGCAGCATGTAATAATTTCTCTGAATGTATTACGTTTGGGGTCTACAATATCAACTGGCTAGATAAAGCTGCTAAATGGAAATTAAAAACAATTATGAGAAAATTCAGCTACCGACAAATGATGGATAGACCAACAAGAATGACAAAAAAGTAAAACTCTGATTGACCATGTTTTCACTAATAGGGCAGAAAGAATAACTAAAACATATAATCGGACTACAGGTTTATCAGATCATAATATGACATTGACTGTTGGGAAATTGAATAAAAAACGATTGCTTCATCATACCAAAAAGGATATGAAATCTATGAAATCAGGGATTCCAAAATGTAAAATTGCAGACTTTGAAAGAGAACTTCAAAGTCAAATGAACTGGGATGCAATAACAAAAAAACATGATTTGGATACTTGCTGTGATAATTTTATGGCAACCATTAATGGCCTAATCATTAAGTACACTAAAACATGGAAGAGTAGCCCTAAAAGGAGCCCAGTTCCATGGTTTAATCAGGATATTTGGCAAATAATGTAGACATGAGACTCTGCACTTAAGAGGTCTCTGACCACGAAGATTGATACTGATCATCTCACATATACAGGTCTAAGAAACAAAGTTGTAACTGAATTGCGCAAGGCTAAAATGGATTACTTTTCAACAATTATTGAAGTGAGTTGCTGCTCTAAATTGTGGAAGCATATTAACGGTTTAACTTAAAGACCCATAAGCATCAGAGAATAAAGGAGCTTAGAACAAACTGAACATATCTCTGATGATGTAAAAATGGCAAATGAATTCAGTGCTTTCTTTGTAGAATCAGAACAGGAACTCGCAAATAATTTGAAATCAGTAGAGCAGTCGCCCAACATAGTGGACCACAACAATATTATTATTTCATATGAAAGAAGTAAATCTTGAAAAAGTCAGCAAAATGACATCACTACTGCAAAGGCCAAAGACAAAATGATTTTGATTCTGCACTGATAAAGAAATACAGAACACAATTACTTGAACCAATAACACACCTTGTGAACCTGTCAATTAGAAGGAAAACCAGAGAACCAGATTTGACATATATTTATAGACCCATTTCTATTCTATCTGTGATCTTGAAGGTTTTGGAAAAAGTTGTAGCAGAACAACTTATAATACATCTGGAGACAAATCAATTACTATGCCAAGAACAAATCAGATTTAGACCCAGACATTCTACAGAGACTGCAAATTGTTATCTAATTGAAAAAATAAAAGGCTTTATGGACAAAGGCCATGTTGTGGGTGTGGTCTTCCTAGACTTAAGAAAAGCCTTCAATACTGTTAACCACAAAGTGCTGATGTCCAAACTGCCTACATTTAATTTCTCTGATCCTGCTTTACAGTGGTTTGACTCATACCTTAGAGGAAGAATTCAATGTACGAGGGTCAATGGGGGAAATCCTCCCTCTGTGCCAATAGCATGGGCATACTCCAGTCTTAGGACCACTGCTGTTTAGCATGTACTGTATATCAATGATCTACTTGAAATATGTTCAGGGATTGGCTGCCAAATTTATGCTGATGATATAGTCATTTATACATCTGCAAGAACAACTAGCGAGGCCGCTGACCGGCTTTCTGAATCCTTACACTCTGTATCACAGTGGCTTGAGTCATCTCACCTGACACTGAATGTCAAAAAAAACTGTCTCAATCTGTTTCTCCATAAGTCAACGGTGCAAAAATGAGAAACTCATGGTATAATTAAAAAATGAAGTCATCAGAGAAGTTGACAATGTAAAATATGTAGGAATCTTAGACTCACACCTACATTTTGATAAAGAAGTACTTGCAAAGAAATTAATTCAAATCTCTGCTTTTGATTTATTAGAAAGTACCTGTATTTCAGCACAGCACAGATGCATTCCATGATATTCTCACCTCTGTTGTACTGTATCACCTCCTGGTCACAAATCTCACAGTCAACTATAAAACCTGTCAAATCACTGTATAATCAGACAATAATAACTATGTACAAAAACCACTGCAATGGCATCACTGTCACATCCTGGAGAAACACAATATATTCAGCTTTGGAAGTTTCATAAATTATTCAAACCTGAAGCTTATTTTTAAATGCCTACATGGTCAGGCTCAGTCTTTATTAAATGAACTTGTTTCTCAATATCCACAGTAATGTTCTTAACAGAGGTGTTAATCTATGGCTGAAACAGAAACAACCCTGTTCTCATTTGATATTTTTCTAGAATGTATAGTGTTCTTATTACCTGTATTATATTTGTATTTGTATATTTGTATTTGTACATGTATTGTATGTGTGTGTGTGTGTGTGTGTGTTTTTTTAAGCCTCCTGTGGACAGGTGTTGTAAATTAGCGTTTCGCTACAAGCACTTAATAAAGTGCATCTGGTGCTAATTCATATTTTATGTTGCAGTTCCCATGCTACTGCTATGTCCACATCAAATAAATAAATCTAAATCTAAAAAAATAAATAAATAAAATCGTGAAAAACAAAAAGAAAATCTAACAGAAGAAGTTAAAAATGAGGCAAATTAGCAATATGCTGATGTCAGATGCAGACCATCTATAAAGATCCACTCCCAAAATTACAGTGTGAAAGCAAAACTAACAGGACCAAATTGTACTCAGTGTAATAAAAATATGAATCATGGTTTGAACTTTCAGGCGTCAAAACACCCTGAGACACTAATGTTTAAGATTCTAACAGAACCTTCAGTTTCAGTCTGAGCCCCAGGCCTTTTCCTTTAAATGGACAGTTAAAATATGACACTACTACCGATACACACCTACTGCTCATCTCCAGGAATCAGCCTACATTATAACATGGACATTTTCACTTGCATTTTTTTTTTTATTTCTGTCAAACTTTGAAACACATTTGGATGTAAACCTTGCTTCATTGACGCATGATCATTTGTAAACAAAAAAAAAAAAATATTAAAGCTTTGGCTTAAAAAGTAGATGTGGAGAAGTCTTAATGGCTGTATCAAAGGCGTAATGTTAGAGAGTAAATATGATGATAAATATGTGAGGAATATTTAAATACAAACTGCCATCCTGTCACCAGCAAATAGTATAAAAAAGTTACAATTTTCTCCTTTGATATAAAAGCATCACAGAGCAGCTGAAATGGTAAACATGATCAAACATGATGCTGGATGTTGAATTTTTATTTTCAGGCATTTACCTAGTGCTGCCAGCATGGCTTTAAAAAGTAGATCATGAAAAAGGCTGAAGCTGTCAGCCTTTAAAATTCAGAAATTCAAAAAACAGCATCTAACCAATAAAAGAAAATGTCAACAATTTCAAGAAAATATTTCAAACCACTGACTGCAATGTTACACTTGTTAGGATGAACTAAATTTAAATGAGTTACTAGTGTTATTTGTGTGTCCACACCAACAGCGTGTTGCTGCTGCAACAAGGCTTGATCCACCTCACAGTGGTACAAATCTTGTGCCATGGCCATTGAAATAAAACAACGGGTAACATGACCACCACAAACATGTGAGGTAGGCGGTGTGTTCCAAGTGTTTACAGTCACAACGGCTTGTGGACACAAATGCACACCATCAAGTTCACTGTTGTTTTAAGAGACTTCCCTGAAAAACACAAAGTTTAGATTTTTGTCTGACCTGTATTCATAGAGGTTGCTGAGTCAGTGGCTCAAACAAACAGGTACACTTGTTACTCTTGAACTTTCTGGGACTGAATTTCTAACACAAAATACATTCCATTTCATTTTGTGTTATTCATTAAGTGTTTATTGAATAACACATATTTTTTTCCCTGACAGGCAGCTCTGCCATAGTTGTGTGTAAGGAGTTACACTAACAAGACGGTCAGAGCATTCTGTCATGAAGTTTACCAGTACTTAATTACAATAACCAGCATAACTTAGCTGCTTTACCTGATGTTAGCCTTAATTTGTATTGAATTATATGGTCTGCCAGCTAGCCTGCTAATTAGCTCAAGTAGCTGTAATTGGTGTGTTTATACATTTCACAGCTTTGACACTGTTATTACTATTATTACTATTTTAAACACAACTGTTTGTGTTGACATTTTTTAAGTAGTAGTAGTAGTAGTAGTAGTATGGTGTGTTTCAGCAACAGGTTTCATTCACCACGCCTCAGGTGTAGGCAGAACCAATAGTGATGACCAAAGCCTCCACAAATGAGCTTCAAAACTGCTCTTCAGAAAACCTATGGATGATATCACAGAGGGTTTGTCTATCTTTTATATACAGTCTATGCTAGAAACACAGTAGATGCCATGCTCCCTTGTCTCTATTGCACAGACACTGGAAACAAATTATGTCACAGAGGCAGGTCCTGGAAGCTCAGAAAAGAGATTTGTTGACATCTATGCTCCCACTGGGCTGAGCGGGAAGGCATAGATGTAGTGGTTGAAACACTAGTTCACAACCACAGTGGGCTGCATAAAGCACCATGGAAGCCAGAAACATTTTATGCACCAATGACCAACCATGTGAGCATACATCTGATCATTTCTCTGAATAAGGCCTGTTAACCCCACAAACATAATAACTCCCCACAAACGTAATAATCCGACAAATGTAATAATTTTCCCACAAACGTAATAGCAGTCACCTACCACAAATGTAATAAACGTAATACCTAATTTCCCACAAACGTAATATTCCGTTTGTAGTTTTGATGGAATTTCTTACATTTGTGGCATAGTAAAAATCTTAAATTATTACATTTGTGGGATTATTACGTTAAAAGCTGCCACCTTTTATTACATTCTCGGGTTATTACATTTGTGGGGTTAATAAGGCCTTGGTGATAAAATTTTATAACATAATGCAAAATAATTTCTATATTATATTTTGATCATTTGCCTTGGAGATCAGCGGTTATGATTATCACAATTGAATCATATATAAAGATAAATATTTCTGTCTTTCAGAATGAATGTTGTGAAAGCCAGTGTACATACAAAATAAGAACAAAATCACAAAAAAAAACTACACGTTTGTCTTTTTACATCTTGGTACATCTTTTACAGTGTTTTCATCATGTTGCATTTTACAAACTACAAACAGTCGTGTGGTTTCTAAAACTTTAACTCAGGACCAAAAATCAGCCTTTAAACTTGAAATAGTTATTTGACACTTATTGACGCCGTATTCCTCAGCCCTACTCTGAGTACATTCTGGCACCAACCCAAACAGCACCAGCACCAGCACTACCCTTGTTGGACTGACTCCAGTGATGCAATATTCTACACAGGGTCAGTGCAGGGCCTCTTGGTTAGCATGCTAACTACTGTGGATATCGCCGCTATACAATATTTTTACATTTTTCACATAAGTTATTTGATAACATTTTTTGGTCATTTTTGAATATTTTACATTTTAAATATTACAAAAAGCTCCTTTAAAATGTCTGTGACACAAAAGTTGACCAGTGAGAGCATACCATATCATTGTATAGCCACATTTACCCTTTTTGTTCACTTATATTTCAATGAGATTCAAAGACTGTTCAAAACTTTCGTATGAAGTAATCAAGAATATAAAGTAGGTGCACAGTCTTAGAGGTAAGACCATGAACAACACTTGATAAACACTCCAGCAAACTATCATTTATGACGCTCGACTACTAAATGTGTGTGTAAATGTATTAGTTCAGGATTCAAAAAGGTCAATGGCTTCTAAAAGTATGGGGGGTTTAGAGAGTTCTGACAGTTCTCTGGGCTCTTGAGATGGATGGTGATCTTGAGGTCATTTTGCTTGGAGCTCAGGATTCATGCGTGTTTTTGTTCTCCTTGTTGATATGATTATTATTTTGTAAACTCCACTGTTCAATTTCAGCTGCTCATCTGGGAAAATGCATATTACCGTGACAAAAAAATGTTGTTCCATTGCAAATTAAATTAGATTCTGTGCCCAAAGGTCATTCATTCACTGAACTATGAAATTCTCTGACAAGTAATGCTTGTGCAAGCCATTGTTTTTCAAGCTATACTCATGCCACACACTAAGCCCAAAGTGAAACAAGGCCAATCCTACGGACACAAGGAATGGCCTCATTTTGTTACTCTACCTTTGCCATTCTTTTTTTTCTTAGGAGAATACCTCATTCAAGTGAACAATTTCCCCATAGACAGAGCTGCCATTGTGACTAGTATTGCACAGGAAGGTCAGGGTTCAGGTACAAACTGTAATAACCCTATGAGGAAAAGATAATAGCTTGAACCTGCGATGACCTTGGATTGTGGATCATCTAGCTTACATTCAGAGCCAGGAGGTTTATAACAAAAACACAACAACAACATGGATTGCGCTTCTGTGATGTCATTCTGGTTCAATAGCAGCATGAGAAGAGGATTTAATGGCAAAATGTGCTTCAGGCATAGTTAGCATGTAGATAAATCATAAAAAAAAAGATCTTTATGCAAAGAACACCAGCAGCAGCTGCTGGAATATCAGCCGCCAATATAAAATTAGTGTTACACTATTTATCATTTGTTTCTTAAAAAGATTACCAAAAGACTATTATTCAAATCAGTATTTTTTTTCACCACAAGCACCCAAGCAACCCACAAGCACTCAGCAAAATAGCGTACTGTTGTACATTTGTACTGGACAACATGTTCGAGGTATCTAATATGCGCATTATCTTTTTATTCTCTGGTTCTATTATCAAATATGAATTACATTATTGTCATCCTGGCTTATTTTACAGTCCAGCTTCTCTAACTCCCTCCAGTAAAGTAGTGAATCAGTCTGGTGAGACCAAGACCAGACTCAAGTGTAGACAAAACCAAGGCTGCGTCCGAATAGTCCTTTTTGCTTAGAAAGGTTGCTAACCAAGTGAAATGACCCAGAAGTATCTCAGTGTCAGCCATTATAAGTGCTGTCCAGCATCTCCTTTAGAATTGGATACATTGGACCATTCTTTACCAAAGGAGAGGAGAGAATGACATCCCACGATTCACTGCGGCAGCAACATTCTTCGCTTGGCCTCAGATAATGTACGTCGCCACATCATTGAGTTCTCCAATCGCTCTGACTCCTCATCAGCTGTCCTCTATCTTGATGCAGAGAATGCATGTGATTGCCTTGAGTGGTGTTCCTTGTGGGCTGTACTGCACCACTCTTGGTAATAATTTCATTTCCATGATCAAAGTTCTTTATTCTAACCCTGCTATGTTTCTCGCCAGGGCTGCCCTCAGTGTCCTTTATTATTGGCACTTTCTTTTGAACCAGCAGCCCAAGCTGTCCATCAATCAATCGGTCATAATCCTATTATTATTCATAATACAAAGCATTTCATTCCTCTTTACGCCGATGATATATTGCTTTTTATACAGGATTTTCATCAGTCTCTTCCTTATCTCCTTAATATATTTCATAATTTTAGCCATCTCTCTGGTTATAAAGTTAAGTGAGGTAAGTCTGCTTTACTGCCACGCAATGCAGCAGTGCAACAGTTGACCTCTATATCCAACATTCCTGTGGTTCAGAGCATCGGATATCAGAGTATCAATCTACCCCTCAGTTGCAAACATTTGAATAAATAATTATAAGGTATTCATGACAGAAATAGAGGCGGATTTACAAAGGTGGAAAACTGTCCCTTTATCATTGCATTGGTACTATTAAAATAAATTTTATGACATGTTGCGCCTTCCACCACCTAAAGAACACTGGAAAAAAATACATTCCTGAGCCCAGAGTGAATTTCAAGACCCTCCAGAGACAGATGGATGAAGGGGGACTTGGGGAAACCAAACTCCGAGTGGTATCACTGGTCATTTGTGCTGTGTTTAGCTTCCAGATGGTTACATCCAGCTTCTCGTGTGTCATGGAGAATGATTGAATGAAGTTTGGTTCATCCTCACAGGTTACATGACTTAATTTATTCCAATATTTCACTGAAAGAATCAAGGAAAAAATATGGCTCAATCATTATGGAAGTACTTTGTACCTGCTGTCTCACAGAAAAATACTGTCAAATTTCTGCTCGCCCATTTTCCACAATTAAAATCTTCAGTTAGGAAACCAACTAACCTTATTCCCTCAATGGAGCAGTAAAAAAGTGCACACCTTAAGTGGGTGGGGGAGATCTAATAAAAGTGATTAATCATTCTGAGTTGTTTTGTTGTTGTTGTTCTGTTTACTTTTTAGTTTTCTCTTTGTTTGCTCTTTGCTGTCATGTTGGTGTTAACCAATGATTGAACACTTGTGAGCATAAGTATGTAATTTAAGGATGATTTATCAACTTGTAACCCCACCCCTGTAAAATTGTACATAAACTTAAATAAAAAATTGATCACAAAAGAAAACTGTAGGTGAACATGACCTGACTGTTAATGTAAAATGTGAAGTTAATGCTGTAGCAGAACCTGTGCTTAGTTTGCATGAGTTATGCCACACAGATGCCTTCATAAAACTGTAAACAGTGGATTGCAAACGTGTATATAACCTG
>JAPQRN010003613.1:0-32407 GCA_037367275.1 Coranthus polyacanthus | reverse complement strand
TTAGTTTGCATGAGTTATGCCACACAGATGCCTTCATAAAACTGTAAACAGTGGATTGCAAACGTGTATATAACCTGCATTAAACAACACGGGAACGCAAGTATCCAAGATGTGCTTTTTGTAGTCCATCTTCAGGATATTGTAGTTTGACCATGGTTGACCCATGTCAGTCTTTTTGAATTCTCCTTTCCATCTTTCATTGACCACATAAGGTTTTCCACTGAGATCAAGGAAAAGTGGTTAGGAAAAGTAGATAGGAGGTAATTTTTTTTGGCAGGATGACAACAAGTCAAGGCCAGACCAGAATCAAAGCCAGAGCATTATCTCCCTGTTTCATTATTAATCTATCACAAGCAAAAATGTAATTTACAGGCTCCTTGCTTGCCAACAACAGTTTGTCACCACAGTTCCCTCCAATCTCTCACAAAACTGACAACACATTAGCTACAATCCTCAATATATGCCAACTCAATTTGGTAGTTTGTGCACCTAGCTGCAAACAGCTGGCAAAAAAAACCCAACTAGAGCCCTGAAACACACAGCTATATCAAGAACATAAAACTTTTTATATGTGCACAATAGACCTGTTCCTCTCAAACTTTGTTCACAAATTTGTCTAAATCTGTGTTAGCGAGCATTTCCACTTCCACTTAGATATTACTGTATCATCCATACAGTATCTGTATGGATGTCACAGATATGGAGAGGGGTGGGCGAGGGGTCAGAAAACCCGGCAGTATCTAGTGTGACCACCATTTGCCTCATGCAGTGCAACACATCTCCTTTGCATAGAGATTATGAGGTTGTCTGTTGTGGCCTGTGGAATGTCGGTCCACTCCTCTTCAATGTCTGTGTGAAGTTGCTGATTATTGGAAATGGAAATGGAAGACACTGTCTCATACTTATGGCAAATAGAAGGCTTTGTTGTCTGCTGGGTCGGTTTTGATTGACAGGTGTGATTAATAGAAGCTCAGAAAGTGTGACTCAGCAGGCAGTGAGCTGTTTATTGAATAAAACGTATTTTTTATATACTGAGGATTTTGTTACACAAACATTTTGTAAAGTTTACCCCTCACTCTGGCCCAGCTCCGCCCTTTTATCCAAATATTGGATAAAAGCCACAAAAAGCCAAGATGGCGATGGCCAAAATGCAAACTTTAGGGTTTGAAATGGCATTGTAAATGCCAGTGAGGAGTGTTTCTATCCAAATGTATTGCAAATTTTAACTCAACTTTCAGAAATTCAGCGAAAGAAAATGGGAGTTTGTTTCATTAAGAGCTGGTTCTTCAGCATCATCATGGTTTAAAAGTTTGCCTGTCATATCATACGAGAATATATTGCCTGAGCTAGAGCTGGGTGATCACATTAATTTGATTAATTGAAGTTTGTTTTTGAACAGTGTGAAAATACCTACATTGCCACATCAAGATTGCTCCCCTGCACTCACGCAAATGCCAGCACCAGCTAGTTTGCTGTTCAGTGCTTCATAGACTGTTGTGGATGCAACAGTCCAGCAGTGCAGAGATCAAGAAGTGTCTGATGTTCAGCCGGTCCTGTTTGTAGTGGTGTGTGTTGACCATAGACTGTATGTATTAGTGGTTTCTGAACTGGCATTTTGAAGCCAGTAGTTTGCATTATGGCCATCACCATGTTGGCTTTTGACCATATGTGGACAAAAGGGGTTAATGTGGACTACGGGAACCCAGTCAGGAGTTAGGGGTGAGCTAATGCTAAGCGCTAGCTTACTGACTTGGTAAAATGGTAAACTTCATTAAACATAGCTTCAGAGTCATTTTACAGTCCTGTTAGTGGAACCTATTAACCACAGCTACAGTGGAGCTGTCTGTCAGGAAAAAAATATATATAGATATTTTAAATAAATACATTTTTAAATAAACCAAAACTCCAAATGTCCAACTCATTCCGACCTGTCAATCAAAGCCTAACATGGCAGACATCAAAGCTTTCTATAAGCCCTGGGATCTGATTAACAGAGGAAAAAATTAAAGACGGACCATCAGATCACTTATTAGAGGTTCCAAATCGACTGGCTGAGACTGGAGTGAGTCCTCGAAAAAAAATTACTGACTTAGTATTTTTAGAGAGAAGTTCAGTGTAAGTCTATCAGAGCCAGGGCTTTTTGGAGCCAACCCCAGTGGCAGTCAGTGGTATTACAACTTTACGTTACTTGGCTTCATTTTGGAGCCGCTTCGTGCTGACTCTACATTGGTCAGTCACTGCCCTCAGATGGTGCTGCTAAGACGGGTATATGCCGAGTCACGTAATGAACCAAAAATATTGTGGTGAGGTGACTGTTCAGCCCAGTGACCCACTACCCTCACACAGGTCTGGATATGCAGAACCAATCAGTGTTTTGGCTTTGCTAATCCAACATAACAGTTAAATAAGTATGTTATCATGTACAACAAATCATTATAGCAAAATAAACCCAGACAAGCTAATGGAGCAGCCTGAAGCAGGTTATGAAAGAACAGAGACAAGTTAACATGGCAAAATGTGTTAAGTTTAGCTGATGTCTGTAACTTGCTGATACAGGGGACTTGACAAAAACACAGACTCAGATGCTACAATAATTTTCACACTCATAGATGCTTTGCTGGAATAACTTTGTGCGGTACGTGGTTTTACACAGACAACATGTGGTCAGACGACTGCAGCAGAGTTCAGAGAAAAAGTCATTCATTTTGTTATTGTAATTTATCGATACTATATGCAACACTTTGTGAATCATGAAAAATCAAGATTAAAATAATGAATTGTCCATGACACTGAAATTCAAAATGCAAATAAACATTTCCAAACTAGTGGTATCACAGTGGCTCAGGCCACTTCATTGTCCATTATTGTTATTTCTAATGTTATTTAGATGTGCCATCTTGACAAAGGTGCAAGAAATCTGAAACATTGGTTTCAGGGGAGCTCATTTTTACACGGTCTGAAACAACTGATGCAATGTTTATAGAGCACTTGAGGAGAAGAAAGATAGAAAGGAGAAGAGGGAGTAGAGAAGACTGCCTGCTGTGTGTCATCCAGCACCGTAGATGCATACAGAGCAGTGAGGACAGAGATAGATATACTGTTTATTTCAGAGTAATGTAGAGACTATTTTACCAAACCACAATCCATCAATATCCTATTGTGTGATCCATAGTGATGAAGACACAGAAAAATTGAAATAATTGGAAAAACAGTATTTTGTCAGTGTTGGCAGAACCCCCAAAACTTACCATGGTTTCACACACTGGGTTAATTAACAAATTCAAAATTATCTCAGAGAAAATGGTCTTCTGTTTTTTTTTTTTGAGATAACAAGATCACTAACTCAGGAGTTATCGAGAGAAATATAGCATTATCTTGACATAATGAAATAATTAACTCAGGATCTTGAGATAATAGCTGTAAAAAAGTAATAATTGCAAAGCCATTCTCTGCTTCTGCAGAAACTTGATGCACCTCAGGATAAATATTTCTGGGACATTACAATAAATACAACCTCCATTTAATCTGAAAATCAAATTACAGAGTCTGCAAAAAGTTGCTGTTGACTTTGGAGGAGATCTGTGCTGTATTTTATAAACATGCTTACATTTTACAAAATAATTTTGACCTTTAGAAATATATAAGTGACTGTATTGAGATAACAAAAATGCAGTTCATTTGGGTTTGGTACAACTTAACTTATAAAACTAACACAGAAAGCTGGGCATATTCTAACCTTTAACTAAAACAGCTTTATCTAAAACTGTGGTGTTACATGTGTTTTTTGTTGTGTCTAAACGGCAAGCTGTGTGGTAAGAGAGTCTAAGTGTGTTATTGTCTGTGTGTGCTGGACTCTGGTCTTCCCCCATCTCCAAGAATGACCCTGGCAGCAGAGAGCAGGTGGATTAGTTATTCCATAGTTCTGTCATTGTGGACAGACCTACTAATGAACCACACACACCTCACACTTTGTTTTACATTTTGAATTCAGGATGATTCTGAGGTTAACTAACAGCCCAACACATATCTGTGATTAACAGACGTTGATGGGAGTGAGTGTTAACACACTAGACTAGAAATTAATAGAGCAAACATAAAAAGCAACGGCTGAAGATAAGAATGAAGACAGCTATATGTTATTGACCTGGAGTAATGGAAAATGTGTTATCAGACAATCAATAAATATACTAGAGAACATGCAACATAAGTCCTTCAAGACATTCAATATCAGTTTACAAGTTGATGACCCCATTCTGCTTTTAACAACACAGTGGTATAAGAATGACAACAGTATAGTGTACAGAGCAAGTACAGTGCTTTCCATAAGCACCAGCTGCAGACAACTACTCATTCAGGTTCAGCCAGCTCATTTTTATTTAAATTTACAATTCTAATAGTTTTTAGTTGAAACTAGAAAATGTAAATACATTTTATAACGTAGCTTGATCTCTGTAGCCAATTTTCATGTGTATATGGCTGAAAATGTTTATATAACTCGTTAAAATTCAAATAATAATTCTAAAATTTTAATTATATTAAGGCTTAAGGCTATGCATAACTGATGGTGTGGCAAGTGTGAGTGACAGGTGGGTGTCCTTGTGGCTCACAGGATGTCCTCAGCTGGAATAATCCTGCCATTGGGCGACTATTTCAGTCTGCAGTCTCCTCCCCTCTGTTACCTGCATGTTACTGTTTAAGTCCCCCTTGCTACAGGAAACAATAACAACCTCTGAGCTGCAGCTACACACTGAAAATGCCAAGTTTTGACAAAGACACATCTTCTTATTTGCAATTTTAACACCACAGCTTGCTTCCCCATGTACAAATGTTGTCCTGTGAGGGAAAGACTGGTTGTGTGGCAGATTGCGGTGAAGATGGGAGAACCTGTAGTGGGTTATCTGGTGTGCATTTGTACTGGAAGAAAAAAAAGTTATTCTCAGAACATCCAACATTTCTTTCTCAAATATTTACAATTCTAATGCAGCATACATTTTGGGTACCACCTAAGTCAAATTCATGTAAAAGCAATGATTGCAGTTGGTCCCCAGTGGACTTTTGGCATGCTTTGGATGTTTTCCACATTTTTGTACATAATAAAAATGTTAGAAAATAATGCTAAATTATAAAATTTATTGAAAAATAGTCTTTTCTTGCAGAAGGACCTCCAGACCCATGCTTAGGTGCATGGTTGGGGAGAACCATGCTAGAACTTAAGAGTGACCCTAATAAACAGTCATAATAACTAGAGTGTTCAGAGGATGGCTTATGATAATTCTAATGTTACAACATTAGAAAGTTCTACTTGTAAATTTCTGAAATCAGCCATTCATTCATTTAAAGAACTAATGATTAGACAGTTAACATTAGATTTATCAATATCAACTCACATGAAAAGGTTTATCAAGAATAGTTTTGGCCATGTTGTCCAGCCTCAATTAAAAAGATGTTCCTACCTGGAAAAATAACTTGGTTTACTTCCATTGAATGAGAGTGCGTTTATGTTTATAGTAAAATAGTTAAGATGTCAGTAAATTAATACAAAAACAAGATTTAATGATTCCTAGTTAGAAAAGTTCTGATCAGTCACGAATAAGTTTGGTTTTAAATATCAATATTTAGTGTGTGTGTGTGCTAAAACACACAAACCTAATAAGCCTAATTCTACTTTACATTAATCCACAACAAGTAGACAAACTCAGTAAAATCTGAAAAAAATTAAGATCCATGTATATGTTGGAATAGTGACATTAGAATGTGCCAGGTGCCACCAAATTTGGTCTTTTACAACACCTCTTGCTGGCTCCTTTTTCCCCTACTCAGTGGCTACCCCATAAGCCTCCAGTTACCCAAGATATTACAATAATCTCTCACTTACAGTTACAAGGTTCAACAATAATGTGCACATATCAAATCATCATGCACAAAGTCAGAGAGGCACACAAGAAGCCGATGTTAGCGATAAGCTGACAGTAGCATTACAAGTGTGTTCGATGGCTTCGCTGACGTGTCATGTAGAATATCCCAGCACCCATTTTCAATGTTTGCCACCTCCAAACCCACCCACCCCCAAGACCCCGAGGGGTGACCTAATCTGGAGCACCCATCATTTCTTCTGCCCCTGTATGGCAGGACACATGCCCACCGAATGGGCAATGTGAAGGGAAATGCAAGAAAGGCAGCAGCGTTCATCCAATGCAGGGTATTTTCGGGTTATACGCCAAACGTGACGTCATAGGTTGTCATGCGTCGTCTGCCAGACTGTGTCTAGACCAATGTCTTGGCAGCTTTGTATCTTGTCTTCGCGTTAAAAGGATTATATTTCATTTCTATTCTGATGATCTTCTGTTAACGGCTAACAAGGTGGTCATCTTTTAAAACTCTGAAGGTAAATACTCTCTAAATAGTATTAATATTGTTACAATTGAGTTTCAATATTTCTGTGGTCAATGGTGATGACACTAAGCGTAAAAAAACAACCTTACTCTGAGGCCTTTCCTTATGGTGACTATTTGGATTTAGATACATGAAGTGTGACATCTACAGAACAAGATGAGCAGACAAGAAATTTCTAAATGAACAGTCCAGACTGGATGAGAATTCTCATGTCAAATTATAGGTTTATGCATTGGTCATGTTTTGACAGTGAATAGGAGACTACATTTATTATCTATTGTAGCTTTAGATAGTACAAAGACAAATCTGATTATGTGTTTTTGTATGTTTAGGGTTCATTGTGTCCATTCATATCAAAGTGAAACAAATAGTTCATATCAGTCATATAGGTGATGTTATGCTGAAGAAAATGATACAAAGCATGGGCATGGTAATAATTTTTTAGGTGTGACTCCTTAATTAATAAATAAAGAACGCAAACATAAGTTGGAGCCGGAATTATTTTCCTTACCACTAATTAATACAATTATGTTTTTGTGCTGACCTACTCTTTCAGTATCTGGAATCTTGATTAGCCTACTTCTGTTTTTGTCTGCCATTTTGTTAATATCAAGTTATGTTATTGTAAAGACTAAGTATTCTCTAAGTATTAAGTACTAAGTATTTATGCAGGATGTTTTTTTTTTTATGTACTTGACATGAATGGCAGTCTGAAGCATTGATGTTCATGATAGAAAAACCAAAGCATTTATTATGCAAAAGAAAACAACAAAAACAATTTGCTGCTAGCTGCATCTATATCATTATCTGATGAGTTCACTGCATCCATTTTCATCTGCTGAATTGATTTCCAATGGTAGGTGGTACGCCACTGTTTTTTCATTGTATATTTTGGTCACAGTGGAGAAAAGAGGGAAACTGCCAGCTAGCTTATTAGTAGATATGCATCATTAAACTAGTCTAAGCCTTTAAGATAATACTAGGAGGCAGAGAAACAATGCAAGGGGGTTGTCAGCTTGTGATTGTAATGTAGGCTGAGATGTCAACAAGGCCGACTGATTGGAGATGACAGGTTTACAGGCTGTTTTTGGGGCAAATGGGAGGGAGGGTCTGGCAGGATAGCAGGGGCAGCTTGCACACAGAGCCACTGCAGCAAAAGCCTCCCCTGCATGAATATCAGTGGAAATGTTCAACCCTTTCCTTTCAGCTCCCCTAATACTAATGTTCCCAAACGCACTAAGGCTGTTTGAACCTGAGACACCATTTTGAAATCTTTCAAAGTGCTCAGCTACAGAGGAATTGTGCTAATAGGCCACAGTGGCTAGCCAAGATAAAAGATGCCACTTCTTGTTTAAGGTTACCACTGCGAAGAGGTTTCTGGCAAGCAAATGCTTTTAATTGGTCCTCTGCTATATTTAGAAACGCAGCATGTGCTTGCTGAAATGCTGTGTCATTCCAAGTGTCACTGTCTGTATATTGCTTATAATTCACACTACTAAACCAGTTTAGCTGCACAGGCCTAATGAGGCATGAGAGGAGCACTATTATGGCTTCAAAATACTGGAACAATATCAGGAGCATTTTAAAGTTTTAGGGAAACTGTCAAACAAGTAGGCTTTAACAAACTTTCTTATTGATTGTTTGTGTGCAGTGTATTGCAGTGTTACGATACACTGCAAGTGTTACTCTTTCACAGATTGAGAGAACAATACAATGTAGTTTGACAAGACAAAATGGAGACACATTCATGAAGAAAACCTCCTTCCAAGTGTTCACTCTATGACTGTTACCAGGATTTTAGCACAAAATTATTATGCCGGGAATCTTAAAATATACTGTGAGACAAATATTTGGTGATACCATCCAATGCTAACATCATGTTGTTTATTAGGGCTCCCTGAAAGTTGATGAAAGTTGCTTCATCTGTCGGGAGACCCCTCAGTAGACTGAGGGTGGCTGCTTCAAATCTTTTTTTTTTTTTTACTATATCTGAATGACTACTGGTAGATTAGGGGCTGCCTCTTACAGCGCTAACACCCCCTTGATGTGTGCATGAAGGTTATGTGAGTTACAAGCCTTATATTGTGAATAGACATTCACTTATTTCAGACCACACAGTAATTATCAATAAAGGAAATCATAAATGATGGCCAAAATAAAACAATCCATATCATAAGTATCCACATTGCCTCCACTTTTAAGCCCCGGAGATTGCTGCTTGATTAAAGCCCACACAGTCTGCAAACAGCTATTGACATTTAAAACCACACCTATTCCTGAGTAATCAGTAATCTTTTCTAACTAGGAATCATTAGACTTTATTTCTTATTTTTTGGTGCTTCCACACATCTTCATGTGTCAGTCGGCAATCGGCCCCCACTATGTTTAAAATACGTTCAGTTGGACTCAAGGATACATTTTTGGCTGTAACTCAAGCCTATACCACTTATGAAGAAAAATTAGAGCAAGTATCTACTGGGATAGTACTTCTTAAAACTTGCTCAGAGCCTGACGTCATGCCTGTTATTTATCTCAATGCACTAAACAGAGAAACTCACTGAGATCTGATTATGATTTTGTTAAAAAAAAAAAAGTACTCATTATCACAACAAGTAGACAAACAGATATTAAACCATGCACCCTCTCTCCTACCAGCCCGTCATGCAGGTGGCCAGGTGCTTCACTATGACTATCTATACTACCACCTATGTCCATGTGACCCTTTGTTCTACATCAGCACGATTGCAACCACCATGCACCACGACAAAACTTAATACCACAAAAGTCACTCATAGCACCTACACACTAGCCCCTAATTATTAGGTTAATATTACTACTATTAGATCATTCAACATAGGAGATATGAACCAATTAAAAGCCTGACAAAAGTCCATTAATCCTCTGAGAACACTGTCACTGGTCTCCTTGTGCTTTAATGCTGAACCATCTAAAGCACATTCAATATACATAATTTTTCTGCAGTGGTATAATATAAATGTATAAATAGTTATGAACTTAAACACAAAAAATAAGGAAAATGAATATCACAGACATGTATTCAAATCGGTGAATAAATAAATACAAAAAAAATTGAAATTGGTCTTTGGATGGCTGCTAACAATAGGTTGTTTGCAGATGACATGACGTTACTGCGTGAACTGCAGGCGGAGGGCAGGAGGTGATTTTCTAGATAGAAAGCACTGTCAAAATGCCTCTGGTTGAAGTCGTTTAACATCGCTTTAGTCAAGCAATTCCAGAAACTATGTACAGGGAGCTTTTATCAAGTAACAATTGTTGTGGGGGTGGAAATGCAAGAAAGTGACCACTGGAAAAACTGCTTGGGAACCTTGTGTCACCTGTATTTTGCACTTTTCAACAAACAGCTAAAAGCAACGCCACTAACACTTAAATCAGCTTAACAGTTAGACATAAGACAAATACAGTGGAAATTGCATTTATTGATCAGTCTGTCTGAACTGATCAGCAGATGATTATTATAACTAAACCCTTAATTTGTCATTGGTCTGTAAGTCTGAGTCAGTTTACTAGTGATAATGGTTTATTTACTTTGAACTGCTGTAGTGGTGGTTTTTAGTGATATTTTGGTACATGTTATGTTGATACATACATTCTGTAAAGAAATTCACAATATCTCTGACTGAGAATTAAAAGTGGGACAGTTTTTTCCATTTGTATTTAGGGCCCAATGCCTGACTCAGCAGACTCAGATACAGTTTGTCAAAGACAATGTTCTTTCTTTTTTCATTAAGAGAAAATTATTTCAAAGTGCGTGTGTGTGTGCGCGCGTGTCAGCAATTTAGCATTCAAACTTATGTATCAACCAGCCTCAGGTATGTAGTTCTGTACTGGTCCCTGAGCTTGTAAAGTAACTTCTTTATGACAGTCAACATATTGGGCAGGCATATCCAAGTCACATAGACACTGCAAATCCTCCATGGCATTACAGAAGTCTGAGGAAAAGGATGTAGTCCTGAAATGCTTCACTTGGAATTGTAGGCCATTAAAGAGCCTTTTCCATGAGGCTTCCTTGAGGTTCATCTGTCCCTCCTGCAATAAATTAAGAGGTCCCTTACCTCCTGAAAAAACAGTATTGACTGCTGTATAAATATATTTGCTGATGCTTCTGGACACATCTTCAGTGGTGTTCCTGGAATCAATCACATGTTTTGGGTATTTCATCATACACCCTCCTCCAGGTGACCCAGCTGAGGTTGATCAGGTCCCAGTTTGCCTCCAGGTGGCTAGCTAGCTATATGCTCCCCACAGTTCTCTTTTGCTCCATAGCCATCTTGAGGCTTTCTCTGCCATGTAGGTGGTATGGTGGTTGGCCTCTTCCTCACTCCATTACCCAACAAACTCAACTGCCACTCTCACATCTTTCTGGACTAAGTGACACCTTTCCTTCCCCTTGGCAGCAATATGGGGAGTCGAAAAGCATCATAGTCCAGCCCTACTATTTGTGACCACTCCTATAAGTCCGTTGTTACTTCCCACTTCCTACCCGTCCTCACTTCAGTTCTGGCTTTGGCCACCTTTGGTTCACTGGAGTCTCTGTACAGCATCACCTCTCTTGTTCTCATCACTTTGAACTTCTCTTCCAAAGGACTTGAGTGGCAGTTGCAATTTTATTTTTCTGTCTACAAAGCATGATGCTGCTCAGCTCTTTCTCAGATAGCCATTGTCTGAGATGTCTGCTTACTCTCCTTTCCAAGGTCTCAAGGTCAAGGTCATAGATGAGAAGTGGCCACATGATTTTAAGAAGGATGTACTATGCTGGTATAACCATACTTAAAACTTACCTATCAGACCTGACCGGTCCACTAATTTCAGCCACTCACTTCTGATTTTCGAGTCTGCACAATCCACCAACAACCTAGGACTGGCTCTGTGCTAACAGATGTCATCCATAAATGCCCTGATAGGTGGCTGGCATTGAGCAGATTTTGTTTTGGGTACTGACAAACCTGGAGCAGAGCTTGCTTGCACTCTCCAAACCACCTGAGAATGAAGAACTTCTCCAAGCATGCATTTTGACATGTCAAAGCTGCAGCTGGAAGAAGCTTAATATCGTCCTTCAATGTGTTATTCCATTTCATGATGGTGGCAAAATATTAATTTTGTTTATTCTGTTCATCCTCCGGGAGTAAAGGAATCAAATCATCTCGTTGACATTTTAACAAAGATGAGTCAAATTGTAAGTGCTTTTATTTTGGTATGATCCCCTTAATTTTATTTAATTTACATTTTCTTTGAAGCTTTTCAGTTTTATTCACCAAGGCCTTTGCAGTAAGTTAAGTTTCTTTTCCCACACTACCTTTCAGAACTTGTGCCAACCAGCACTTTTTGAAAAATGTTTCTCCAATTTCCTTTTAATTTGTTTCCCCTCAAATTGTTGCACTTTAACATTTCCACAACCAGCGAGAAGATAAATCCAACAATTATATCGATACATGAGCAAAACAGTGATCACTTCAAAAAACAGAGTGGAGCTTCTCACGCAGCCAGGCCAGTGCAAACTTTGAAGCGGCAAGCAATCACAATTGTCCCCAATGGACAAACCTGCTCAATCATGACAGCCAGATTCCTTCCATCCACAGATAAGCTTATCTCACAACAGTGTGAGAATACTTAACTATACCAGCAATAAATAGACTTCTGCTGTTCAGTGCAGGCAGGCCCACACAGAAATAAGCAAATGAAATACTTTATTAAAATAAGTAGAAGGTGGGAGGGTTTAAAACACTAAAAAACACTTAAATTAACTAAATCCATCCACATTAATTGATAGAATAAGTAAAAAACATAGCAAAATATAAAAAGATACGCAGAATCTGCATATGTTAAAAATAACTAAAACTAGTCCTTTAAAAGTGGCTATGCCACAGTCCAAATACTTCATGAATAATCAGCTGATTGGTAAGGGAAAAGTTCTACTCAGGGTTCAATGCGGGTCCTCTGGCTGTGGCGTGGTTCGGGACCGTCGTGAGTCTCTTTTATCCATGCCGGCAGCCTCTCCGCCTCTGGACTGGCCTGCCTGTGCCGTTATCTGTTTGTGAGCGTTGTATCGAGTCTCCTTCGACTCCTTGGCTCAGTCTGGGTTTGTGGCGTGGGCGAATGTGTATGTGTCTTGGCATCCTCTGTGTCTTCTATGCCTTCTTCTGTGTCATCTTCCTCCCTGCCCTCCGTTTTGCATTTCCCCTTCCTCTCCATCCTGCTCTAATTTGTTCACATGGGTTTAAAAAGCCTACACATTCTGCCTCAACCAATCATGTACTAGGGGTAGCCTTTCAATTAATTGCCTTTTCACTGATCCTCAGTAAACACACCATGCGGAGGAAAAAAAAAAAATCAAACCAAGGGGTTTGTGATGTTTGATACCTTTTTGGTTGACAAAATGGAGTGACTTCAATCAACAAACTTACACTGAGAGGCTGAGGTTGGGCCTAGTTATTTGTCTGATGCTCCAAAAAGAGAAACTCAGACCTAAACCGAGACCAAATCATGGCCAATACCAGAGTGTATCAAAATCCAGATAAGACTGAGACTTTGAGTGGTTGAAATGAAGTACAGTAAGGGAATTATGGCAGCCAAGTTTGTCAAATAGTTAAACAATGATTGATATGGAACGTACAACATACATAGATGGCTAATGGTGCTGCTGCACTTTAAAATAATTTTCTCTTAATGCACAGTCACAGTTGCAGCATATACATGTCAACATAATAATAAATCCACACTTCAAAGTAAATAACCTCATTATTACTAATAAAACTGAGTCTTAGATTTACAGAGAGCTGAAATGTTCGGTTATTAAAACCATCTGATTAGTAATCAGTTTGAAATGGACAGACGTGATCACTGTCTGTGGTCTTCACTGTATATCAGCTTCAGGTGTAGAGTTAAACATAGAATAAACATTATTTTATGATGTGTAAGTGCAGGTGAACTCTCCTTACATACAACCGTCTGAATGTGCACAACGTCACATTATTTAAAGAAATCCACAGAATACACAGAAATTATTCTGAGCTCAGAGTGAATCTGTGTTATGTGTGATAACACAGTTTAGATTTATTACTGCAGCGCACGTCAACGCTAACTTTGGTAGCTAGCAAGCTAATATTAAAACAACACACTGTTAAATTGGAATTTCAGTATTGCTATGAAAGGCCTTAGACTGTATAGGACTATACAGAACAGTAATTTTTCCTTGTATGTGAAAATGATCAAATAGAGACAGGCTGTATCAGTCACACACCTGATAAGCAGGACAGATGTATCCAGAAGTGCTGGCTTTTTATGAAACATGATCTAGTTAGAATCTGTTAGATACACGCCTGAGCAGACAACACCCAAAACTGTTATAATACTGAATACACTTCAGGGGCGTGCTACCTGTGATGCATGAACCCCAACAGCCAATTACAATATGGTTATGCGATCACTATACGAGGCAATATTCTGCCCAAAGAATGTAAAAACTTGTATCTAACTGAATTCGCGGCCTTTTTGACTGAGATCCTGAGGGAACTCTGTCACTCTGAGCCCAACTCTGCATGTACTTTACCTGTGACCTAAATAAACTGCTTCTGAGACCGACTGAATTCTTGGGCTGTCAAAACAACAACCGGGTCTAACAACACTGTTAACCTGATCTCCATCTGCTGAACTCTACACTAATGAATGCATTTGGATTTTCTCTGCAATATCATCTGTACGAATGACAAAATGAAGCGTGTCAGACAGCAGCAGAAACACAACCTCAGGGGTTGTTGAAGAAAACTTGACAGTGAGCAGGTTAAGATCATTTCACAGACTGACTTAGTAAAAATGATTTCTATCTGAAACAGAAAACCCAGACTGTCCCTTAAGGTCAACAAAAGTTTTCATGTTGAGTTTTCACTAAACATGTTCTGAAACACAGCACAGGATTTAGCTTCACAGTTTAATGTGGGCAACATGAATTAGAAAACTTGTTTTTTGAATTTATTTTTTCTTTTCTGGCATTCAGAAAATCAATTGTCACAAGTTTCGGTGATGATTTTGATCACATTAAATGCAACAGAATAATAACATATTTTTGAGCACTTAATCATAACACACTGTGTATGATGATTGGTTCTGTTGTGGAAGCGGGGTGGACCCAGCAAATGGAATTGCTGAATTGTTATTGGTTGTTAAGTAGGTTGTAGCATCAGTCACACTGTGAGATGGTCAAACTACATTTCTGACACTGTCATTCTACCTTTGGTCCTACGACCAGGGCAGTGACTGTCTGAACCTCTCACTGTGCAGCGTCGGACCACCATTTTTTATCCACGATCAAAGATATCACTACATTGTTGTCTTTCATCTGGGGCAGCCCAAAATCGCACCGTGTATACCTGGCTTTGGAGAAAAAATGGTTCACATTGCATTGAGGCTCTGCTCCTAAGGTAGCAGGCTTTCCTACACAGACAAAAAACAATGCTCAACTTGATGAATCCCAGGTGGCATCATATCAAACCACATCAGACCTAACCCATATCGGATAAAGGAGAATGGGAACACTGCCGAACTCATCTGCCAGATGTGTCAGGTTCCCAGGCTAGCTGCTTTCCATTGAAAATAGTTGGCTGTACTGTTCCCAGGGTTGATGGGTTAGGTATGGCCACAGCCATTCACATCATGGGAGATTCACATCATGGATGTGCAGCCGACAAATCTGCAGCAACTGTGTGATGCTTTTATGTCAATATGGACCAAAATCTCTGAGGAATGTTTCCAGCACCTTGTTGAATCTATACCATCAAGAATTAAGGCAGTTCTGAAGGTCACTGTGGCTTCACAAAACGTTTTTGGCCATAACTGCTAGTAACTGAAAGAGCTGCATGAAAGGATTATGATACAAGGATAGTGGACGTATCTGATTAAACTAATGGTTCTTGTTACATTTTTTTTGCCTCCCTTTATAGTTGTCATTGTAGCGTAGCTTCAATAGTCAGTCATTACTACCACAATTATCAGATATTTCAACTAGATTTGCTCATTGTTATCAAAGAAGTGCACAATATCAAAGAGATTTTGCAACAACCTACAGTAGGTGTGTTTCCATCCAGCTGTTTTTAATTCACATTTTCAATTTATGCATAAATAACCCTAGTGTAAATGCTACAAATACTGCTCTCAAAAACATTTACACTATGATGAGGATGATCAACCAGCTCAATATTCACATAACAGTAATGGATAGAAGCACGCATTACTTTACATTTCCCTTTTGCTGAATTTCTGAAAATGTGGTTAAAATGTGCGATACATTTGGATGGAAAGGTAAATGCTGACACCCCCCATTTGGATTCTGGTGATTTTGACTAGGGTTGGTTCAGTGTTTTGTTGTTTTACTCAATTTTACTCATGTATATTTTATCATAATTTTGAATGTTCTACCTCTAGATTTGTGAAATGTTCTGTTTGGCAAGTGTGTTGTAATTATCATGTTCGGATCATAATGGAGAGTTTAAAATCACAAGTCTGGTTTCTTCAACTTTCACTCAGAACGAAGAGTCAGCCATTAAACTGGAAAGAAATTATTTGACATTTATCGTGATAATTATAGTTATATAATATATTGTATCATGAGAACATTGTAGGCTGCATCACTCAGCCCTAGTTTATTAAATAAAATCTGAAAATGATAACACAATGACCAATTCATCAACAATTAAACAATTCCAATGCTCGCCTTTAATGAGAATCCACGGAAGTTTTCATCAAGACTAACATGACTTTTTGAGTAGTTTTGCTAAGTTCTTTTAGGGGCTGATTGAAGTGAACTCATCCACTCATCAAAGACATGGACTTATTATTAACACCTTCAGTTACTACACAAACCCCACTGTCTGCCACTTTCAGAAAACACAATGTGGCCATTGGAGAAACACAATTATGAACAGACACCCCCAAGTTTGGTTTTGGTGTAAAAAGCATCAGGTGCAAAAAGCACTAACCCTCTAGTTTTTGTTGTATGTTGTTGTTGTTGTCAAACCACGTATGTAATTTTGCAGAAGCCTATATTATTAACGTGAAGGTGGCAGAAAACATGGAAAATGTTTTCAGTGGTTGTCTCTTTCCCCAAGATACCAACTGCATAATATATGTTTTTAATTTTGTTGCTTTTTTCCCCAAACGTGCTTTTCTTATACTTGTGTGTATTGTTTAGTTGTGCTAATGAACTGCCAGATTGATCAAAGACAATACAATTGTATTTTAATTCTACTTTGCATTTGTTTAGGCTAATAAATATATTCAGTCATCTCTGCCCCCTTACCCTCCATGTCAAAAGTAGCCTTTTGTCAAGATGTATTTTGTAGTTTCAGGCATCTTTTTAGCTAACACAATTAGCTATTAGCTGGTATCTTAAACAATACAGCTTGACCTGAAAATGTTACAGGTTCTTTTCATTTAAATGATGTTTAAATGTACAATGTTATACACTACGTTGGCTTCCTTTAACAGCAGTTTTCATTCACATTTTCTTTCGTACATTGGCAGTTAAATGGGTTGACAAAGGCGACAGCCAGCTCAGTGAGGAGTTAAGTTGATTCGTTGGCATTTAATTGCAGATAAACTTTACTGCAGTTAAACTAATTGCAACATTAATTAAAAAAACTGAGAACTGAATTTAATTATAGGCTACTTGGTTATTTCTAGATTGTCATCACTGCACAATTACTGTATGTGTGTATCTGGAGATATTAATAATACACGTATCATTAATGGCGCAAATATTGTGTGGGGGGCCTCATAAAAGCAATGTCTAAATGTGCTGCATTTACTGACATGCAACTCCGGTGTTTAATTTGGAGCCCACTTGTTGGCTGACTTAACAGCTGTAGTTACATTGAAGTCTACATGATGTGTCAGTGGCTACAGTTACATGGATAACAATATGCCTGCAATCCAACTGAAATCGTTCTGATCAGAGATTCCAACTGAAGTGTTTACATGGACTCTGATCTGATAAGATGTGCGTTTACATTATAGACTGTATATACAGATGGCCCTGTTTCCTCCCACTGTGTAAAAATGAAACCAAAAGTCATAGGGGCTGCCATGTTGCTTATGTGACACAATTCCTGCCTGCGCATCTGACGGTTTTAGAATCATAATTGGTCATTACAGCTGTCAATCATCAATTTTTATAATATCAATAACTTTCTAAAAACAAACTGATCAGAGAGATAATGATTTGAACACAAATCTACTGATAAAATGAACCTAAAAAGCTTAATTATTATAAAAAGCCTTTTATTATCTTTGAGAAAAATCTATTGTATATTTTGAGGTTTCAGTTTGGCTAAAGTTGCAAAGAATAACATGGAGGAGGTGGGACTTATGAGCTATGCTGAAGCCAGCCACCAGGGGGAGCTTGGTGTGTTTTGGCTTCAAATTTGATTCTGTGTGTGACTTCCAAGGTACACTGGGAGGCAATGAAAACGCAACACTGTTTCTTCCTCATTTAATATCCAGACCAATTTTCATGCGCCCAGGACGAGGCCGATCATTCACAGAGCTCAGTTGGTCATGTCATTGACGCAACCTCATGACAGTAGATGCATTACAGCCCAAACTTCACGAGCACTCACTCCGGCCTCTGAAAGACCTAAGGCGCGGTTCCCATTGGCAGTCGATAAGCATGGTATTGGTCCACTGCAGCAATTCCATTTTAGCATTTTTTTTTCCTTTCCTTTTATATAGAGACGGTAACCACTCCTTTATTTAAGTCATTGTCTTTACTGTTATGCTCAGTGTGTACACAATACTCAAAACAACAGAAACTAGGCCCTTCTGTCCTGAGTAATCCTCATGATGACAACTGGAGCATGACATCCTGTCTTAAGGGTCAGTTTCACTCATGTATTCACAAAAAATAACTTGAAAAGCACTCAGAGAGTGTAGACCTCCACCAAGAATGCTTCAGAAAAGTCCTGGATGCAGATGGTAATCCAGAACACTACCAAAATTTAATAATCTCTTCTTTGTCCCATTATCAAAATTTCCTGAAGATTTCATTAAAATCTTCTCATAACTTTTTGAGTTAACTTGCTAACAGACAGCCATACAGAAAGACAAACAAACACAGGCAAAAACATAACCTCCTTGGCGGAGGTAACTACACACTTCATGAAACAAAATAAACAAAACACAGAGTATATGTTTTTTGACATGCTCAAAGTAATTTCACCTGTTCTGCCAGAAATATAACAGAAAAAGAAGGCACTGTTTTCCAGCTTTTTTATTATTAAGATGACCAACATGTTCTTGGTAAAATATTTAGTATTTTGTTGGGTTTTTTTTTCATTATTACAAGCCTTTCACCCATTGAGGTTTTCAACAATCCTTAAATCTTTTAAAGTCTTTAAAGTTGTATCAGCTACAGACAAGTTTTTATTTTCTCCCATGTTTCTGTCCCCCATGTGGGTCAAACTTGGCAGAAAGAGAGAAACTATCTGTTCAGTATCAGTTCCTATTGAACAGATGATTTTACACCAACCCCTCTCATTCTGATGGACCAGTCTCTGACATTGAGGTGATTACATGTGGTATTTTGATTCTGATTGGGCTGTTATTCCGATTATTATTGAAATATTAGAGTCCAAACAGTCAGTGTTTGCACATATTCTCATAAAGAAAGAAGTACACAAATGCAAAAAAGAATAAATGAGCACTTACAGTACAGCTAATCAAAGACTGAGTGCATGAAATTAAAATCCTCAAATTATGGTAAAGTAAGAAAAATGTCTCTTCAAACAACAGCTTGGAAATGAATGAAGATGTATTGTAATGTCTCTGTGAGCAGTAGTATTTCCTACATGTTTATTTGAAAATATAAACAGAACGTGTGTGTGTGTGTGTGTGTGTGTGTGTGTGTGTGTGTGTGTGTGTTTTTGGGTTTGGCAGGTGACTGGCTGGCTGGAATACCACCTAATTCCTTCTCCGTGTGACGACATACCATTCCAAGGTCGTACTCTGGCCTCACCTCGCCTCCAGTATGGAGCCCACCAAAGTCCCATCAGAGGGTGGCCTCAATGTCACCCTGACCATCCGCCTCCTCATGCACGGAAAAGTAAGCGGGATCACAACACACCAAGATACACATGGGGAATTTTTATCTTATTTGCAGGTGAATCTTACCCTGGCATCACCAGACATCTCAGTTCAGTTTTGATTTCCAAGGGGAGTTATCGACAGATGCAAACCAAAATGCCTCTGAATGCAGTACAATGAAGCATGATGATGTGGAGCCAGCTGGTGAAGTAAACTCACTGAATCCTGTTTGGAATATGGCAAACACATCTTTCTTTTAAGTGTCGTTGTTTTATTCTTTTTTTGCTCATGGAAAATATTCGGGTGGTACCAGACTGAGAATGTTGTCAATTGAATCAGATTTGGCTGTTCATTATGAACACTGGCTGCTTCTCTCTTTTTCTCATCTGGCAATCAGAAAATCCATTGGTAAGAACTTCAGTGGTGATTTCAACCACCAATTACATGATTTTGAAAGTTGTTAAAAAGTTGGAAAGATGCTGAGAGCAGGATGATTAGGGGCTGAATGCCTAGGTGTGGATTTGTGATAGTAGTTCAAGAGCATCACCAGGACAGAGAATCACAAAACACCTTTCATTGGTGCTCTGAAAAGGTTAGTTTGAAATGTTGTGCTGCAGCGATTCATTTTGTCAAATCTCCAGTGACTGGTTTTAGAAAGTTGCGCTATATAGTGTGTGTTTTTCACAGTATGTATGGGTTGTAGTTCACCTGTTACCACGTGCAGCATTATTATAAGCTGCTTCCCCGGTAAATCCTGTTTCAATAGTCTGTGTTTTCTCTTCTTATGAAAGGTGACACCAGATCCTCTAAACAACAGAACTGCAATGGAAATAATTGCTTCACTGTTTCAATAAATACCAGATGTGCAGCTGTATATAGCTTAGTATCACTGTCTGAATTGGTATTTTAAGATGCTACAAATTATATCCAGCTATAGAAAATCCTGATAAACTGGCAGTTAGAACAGAAGTACAGAGCTATTGAAACGATACACCATCTTGTCTTGGTGCATGCTCACAGGGTTTCAGAATATTGCAGATCAGAGCTTTGCAGTTGCAAGTTGCAGTTATCTCATTGCAAATCTTTGGTCTGAACTTGGCTTAAGTGTGTGCTATATTTAGAATATTTTTGCCACTTTACTTGCTGTAATACAGCACTTTCCCACAGACAACTATAGCCTTGAAGTGCTCTTCAAAACTACCTGACTCCCCCGGCAGTATCAGTGATTCTGTCTGGATCAGCCAGCCTACTTGTGTTACTTACTGTATGACTTCACACGCTTTACGTAACACCTTAGTTCAGTGGCAAACTGACAAACAAAGCAGCCAATTGAGGCAGTAGTAAAAAAGTTTCTATGGCAGGTGTTTTCACAAATTCAGTGCTTTACAAATAGAGTGATATAAGCTTCAGTTCCCCATTGGAAAATGAACGAGGTTTGGCAGACTCCAACTGAAGGTGGACAGGTGAACTGAACACCTCTGATTAGAGGATGTTGAAATCATTTTTTTTTTTAAATACTAAATTCATAAGCATCTCAACAAATCACCCGCGTCCAAATGCAAATACAATTTCTTTGCAAAACTTTGCAAGTTTGCGCTGCATAGAAATGTCTTGAAAATGAAATAACTTCTCCATCTTGTACACATTTGGTCTTAGTCTTTTTTATGCAGGCAAATATTTCTGTCTTTGTAACATAAAAAAATCACATTCAAACAAATAATGAAACTCGTCACCGAGTTTTCCTGAGCTACAGAGTGTACATGAACGACTAGCATATTCAATACCATAAAATCTACCTGTAGACACTGGAATTCCACTAGACCCACATCTAAACATTGACAAGTAACACCAAATGGAGTCATCTAAACTACTAAGATAATGTTCCAGGTGGAGATCTTGTTTAAATATCCTATAGTTTACACAGAGGTTGTTAATGAAGATTTCCAATTTTGTCTCAGGATGTCAGATATCCTCATCTCCACTGCAGTTTTTATGTACTTGTCATTCACCACACCTGTACATCCCCATAAATAAGATTTGTGTAATCAAATATTTGCTTTAGCTTCACCGTCCATTTTGATTTAAAAACACCCTTGTTAAATTGGTTCTTTAAAAAGCTAAACAAAAGAAAAGATAATTTATTAGTATTGCCATTCAGTAATCTGCACCAAAATGCAATCATCCTACATTCAACTTTCTTTATCAACTTAAATCTACCTAAATAATCAAATAAGTTGGCATCATGCTGATTTAAATGTTTAAAATGTCCATGAAACTCTTCTATTGTAATTCCATTACCGGTATCTGCTACGAAAGAATTCTTATTAATTATCCTCCAATACTCTTTAGTATACTCTTTCTGATAACTTTTTTATAGAGAGTTCTAATGCTAATCAGACTTCTAGCATTCCCCGCTGATGGAATATTTTTAAGAATACACTTAGCCTTAATGTAATTCTTTCTTTCTCTCCTACACTCGTTATTAAACCAAGCTTTACTTTGTCTTCTCTTCGTGACACTCAGGCTAACCGTCTTCACCATACCACATTTATCAGCTGCAAACTTATATATATCTTCAGGTTTTGTTACTATTGTATCCAACTTGTCTTGGTCAAACATTATGCCCACACACCCATCTAGCTCATATAATACATTCCTAATTAACTCCTGGTTTAAGCCATCAACAAAGGCTCTGCCTTTCTCTGGAGACCAAGGTTTCTGGAGACCAAGAGACCAGTTCTTACTGGTACTTCATTCACAAGCTCAAGACAGATAGGACTATGCTTATCATATAACAATTTGTTCAGAATATCAACTTCAAAATCCACTACGTAAGGCATGAATGAAGATGACATAATTACATAGTCAATAGTGCTACTACTATCAAACGTTTTCTTTCCAATACCCAGATCTTGCCCAAATCTACCGTTGACTATATGTAAATCAAGTGTTTGACAATGTTCAATCAACAGTTTTCCGTTATTATTTACATACTCATCTGAGTTGTATCTCTCAGTACAGACATCTTATGATTCCAAGTCACATTTGGAGTAACTTTAACCACATCCTAGTAGAGAAATCCCTAACTGGTTAGTTATAGTGTCTTCTACTTCCAAAAAGTCATCCATTAAGCCTGTCCTTGCATTTAAGTCACCAATAAGGCAGGTAGGAATGGCAAAATTGGCCTGAATGTTTACATAGTCTTCTATAATTTCATCAAAGATACAGTTGTCATAATAGTCAGACCCTTCATGAGGAATATACACAGCACCTAATATAAACTCCACACCCATTACATCTGCATCAACCAACATCCATAACACATTGTTACATACACTGTCAACAACTTTACACCATTTTGATATCCCAGTTTTAACCAAAATTGCTAATCCATGTGTTCCCCTAAGGGGCACATTCTCCTTCTTTCTACATGCACAAAATATATCAAAATCATCAAGACTTTCACAATAAATGGAATCTGTTTTAGTTTTGCTTAAACAGATGAAATCAAACTCTTCAATATAATTTTGCAAGATACCATAATGTAGTTTCTTGTAAATCCCACAAACATTTAAACCTAACAACTTAAGAGATCTCATTTGATGAGGTTCAGCATTGCCATAACTAATGAAAGGTACCTTACTTAGTCCATGTTCATGCTCTTGATACTTCGTTACACTTTGACCTCCTGTAGACTTCAGAGCATCCAAATTCTCCTCACCTCCACTTGTCCGTCTATCTCCAGTCAAGCTAACAGTACCTTCTCCTCTTTTTGTCCATTGCCCAAGTCTTTGTTGCAATAAGCCGCCTTCCACTCTGACATAGTCCAGTCCCTCTGAAGGATCGCACTCCCTCCTAGGTATATTCACGCTCCCAATTTGACAACGTTGATTGGGGTCTGGCTCATCCTATACGTCCACAAAAAGGTTGCTCCATCCAATTTCTCTTCAGTCCACCCAAGTCTGGAAAAAAGCTCCTTGGGGCTTGTTAGGTAGATTATTCTCCCGCCTCCGCCTTTCTTCACACAGCAGATCTTACCGTCCATGCCCTCTCCGTATCAGGGTCTCGTTTCACCATATGTAAAAGTTTTGCTCTACGCGGCGTGAGCTGCTCATTCACATATACTCCAATGAAGTCTGACCTGTTCTTGAGGTTCCGCTTCTCCTTCATAATCTTTATCTTTATTCCTCTTCGAACAAACTTAACCACAATCGGCCGTGGCTTACCACCGTCACCAGGTTGTGGTGGTTTACCTAGCCGGTGGCTAGCGCTTATGTCTAGTCTGGCTTCTATCTTAACACCGATAGCACCCGCCACTTCTTTGACTTTGGTAGTTATATCTTCATCGGGGGTTTCTGGTATACCACTGATAACAATATTAGCCCTCCTTAAATACTGCTCCTCCTGACGCTGGATGATTTTTTTAAGCTTTCGTGTGTCTTCACAAGTGCAGGAGTTTTTCTTGACAGCCTCTGAAATCATAGGCAGCATTAACGCTACAACACCTTTCAGAATATCTTCGATTAGGGATCTCTCAGTTCCACGTTTCTTCGCAGGAGCGTCTTGTTAATGACTGACTGTCTGTTTATACTGGTCTGTTCCCTTTTGAATCAGTCAATCCGTTCTTGTTTCTAACTACTCCTCAACTTACTTGCAGTTTCCTTCCGTTGGTCCAATCTCCACCCATACTCACCTGTTTCCTGTTAAGTCCTCATACAAGTCTTTGTCATTTCCTTATTTTTTGCCTCCTCAACTCCTCAACTCCTTGATCCTCGCTTGTGACTCAGAAATTGTTCTCGCCACACCATCTTTAAGGCTGTCTCAATTCTCTAAAATGCACATCAGGGAGGCTGTGTGGAGGAGCTGTGAGCGAGGATACACAGGTGTGTCCTTTGTAGAATCTTTTCATGGATTGGATCCATGATGTTTAAAAGAGGTGTGACATTCGTCTAGATTATTACATTTCAGTTGGATTTTCAGTTTGCTTCATGCTCACTTGTAAGTTTGGATTTGTTTTTAAATTCCTTTGTTCCTAGCGTTTGAGTCTGCACCTGGGTCCTTCCCTTCATTACCAAAAACCTAGCCAATAAATGGCTGTTCTTCTTCATTAGGTGTATGTGCGTAATTAAACTATCATTAGACTCAAATTATGGTGGTGACGTAAAGTCAACAGAATAGACAATACTATCATTAGTCGCAATTATTTGTATGTCAATCATCAACTCAAATTTCAATATTGTGACAGCCATAGTGATGACAACAACATAACAAATGTAGCTCTAATGATAGATTAAATATATTGATATTCAGTACATGAACCGTTAAATTAGTGTTGGTGTTAGTGTTGTTGACACCTGAAACTGACTTTGCCTTTTCCAATAATTTAAGAATTATCTGATGAAGAGGCCTGACAGACAGGCCTCACACAAAGACAATTTTTTCCTGATTTGTTTGTCTGAAAAATGACATTTGAATGTCAGAATGTTCTGAAGATTTGTGAAAAATGGATGCAGTATTTACTTTAGTGATTCTGGGAAAAAAGAGTCAGTGCTTCACTTCTCCCTTTGGAATGAAGACAACAGACCTGCTGCTAGTGTCCTAAAGGGGCGGGACCATACACTGTCCCACACTGACGGTATAAGTTAGACTCACCTCATCTCTTTTTTGGCATTTCCACTGAGTCAGAGCAGCGACAACCAGATACCATCAGATACCATTTCTAGCATCACCTTTGTTGAGGTTCCAAGTGAACTAAAATTATACTAAACACAATGTTAAATCATGCAGGTCACAGATTTGACGAGCTAAGTCGAGTGAAATCGAAGCAAGTTAAGCTGATATCGTCAGTGGAAGAGTGACAACAGACTGTATATAAAGGTGGACATTATGAGAACACTTCAAATTTGAAGCCAAAATGTCTTGATCTCCCCCTGGTGGATGGCTGCAGTATAGATCATAAATCCCACCTCTACCATGTTCATCTATGAAACTTCAGCCAAACTGAAAACTCAAAGTACACATCCAATACATTTTTCCCAGAGGTGATTTTGGTCTTTAAGTAGATTTTTGCTCAAATCTTCATCTTTCTGATCAGTTATCAGTTATTAAGTTATTTCTTATACAGTATTTATTTTGCGGTCCCAAATCTGTCAGATGCCAATCAATCAGTCCTCTTTCTGGCACACATGACATCCCTGTGTCTCTACTGTGTAGACTTTGGCTCCAAATTGCGTCACACAGGCAACATGGCAGCTCCTGTGGCTGCCAGAGTTTGGCTTCATTTTAAACAGTTGGAGGAAATGGCATTGTGATGTCCATCTTTGTAAAAACCACGTGACACAGAAGTAGGAAATGTCTCTTCAGTGCAGTCTTGTGTCTGAACTGTCTCTGACTCAACATTTCAAGTAGGTTTTAGTCAGAGAATTTTACTGTGTCTTAACCATAAAGATAATACAATACTTCATTTTATTTACCATTTAATGTATTGATTTTTTTCTTCTGTAGCCCTATCTGCTGTGTTTTTAGTGTTGCTATTTCTTGCGTGTGACTTTTTTGTGATTCATATTTTATTGTGTTTTGAATTAAATAGGCAGTAAGTTCGTAGTTAGTATGCACTGGACACCCCACCAGTTGATCTCTCCTTACTCAACCACTTTCATTCTTAAACATCAGCATTAGAGAAGAGACACCATAGTGGCTTCATTTTATGAAGGCACCGGGCTTTATTGGCTCTGCTCATCCCATTCAGCTTCTCAATATGTTTGCACTCTTAAAGGTGGACCACACGGTGCTCCATGTTCTGTCACTGATGGCTGTTTTTTCTATATATGAACATCTGTGTTCATGAAGTCATAGTAGGTCTTAAGCTATGTTCTCAAATTGTGAAAATTCACCTTGTTTTACTAGCACGAGTATGGCCACTGGAGTATTGTGTTTGACGCAAATATTCACCCTTAACAACCAGTGGGAGCTAGTACACTAGTGTTAACGTGGTTTATAGTAACGTACAGCAAGTTACTTACCAGGTTGTCCTACAGATTTGCACACTTTTTTCCACTCCTTTCCTTTTTAATTCTGTCACTGAGGTTGAATCATTGAGCTCCAGGTGAACACAAATGGTCACACTAATCCTGAATGCCAAGGGGGTGTGTCGGGATAGATGGCAGGTTGTAGGAGCAAACTTCAAGGACACTAGCTAAAATCTTTTGCATGTTCTGTCATACACTTACACAGAATCATTCTGTATTGTCGCATTATGTTTACAGCTCTGTTTCACATATGTTTTATTTACCGTTATGTGAGTAAAGTAGGTTACTGGATTGATGACAATCCCTGTGTTCCCCAAAGATATAGGTGAATGCACTGAGAAATACTCAAAAACAAAAAGAGATGGGGCAAAGAAAGCTAAACTGATCCCCTATCTGCAATGAGAGTTGCTACTCTCCACGAAAGCTTAACCCTGTATTTTTGATTCTAGGGTATGTGAATTTCTCATTTGAGTTGAAACATTTGCAAGTTGTGTGTTTACATCTGTTTGTGCCACCCGATGAGAATTTGCATGCTTGTGTCCTTGCATTGACTTTGTAAGCCGTGTGAGGAATTTCTTTGTATTTGGTCTGAATACGGCTTTAGGCTTTCTTATGGCATATTCTAGCTGTCTTGATTGACCTCTCAACTATATAAAAACACACATGCTATAGTATAGAAACTATACATGGACACAGATAGAGCTTGCTGTGTTGAGTACTGTCTCTTCTGTTTGAGAGGTGGTCAGGTAGTGTCTAGCTTGCTTGTGTAAAATCCCTCATGCTTGGTTAATATAGCATTTTCTCCATTGCCTCTATTGTAGTAAGATCCTTAAATGGTTGTCCCAATTTTGTGTGGACTAACAGCTGAAAGAAACTGGTTTGGCTTCTTAAGTCTGTAAAGTTTTTAAAAGGCAAAGGTTGTCTGAAATATAATAAAGTTGTGTAACAGCAGGTTTCTACTCTTTAGAGAGGTTTGTTGGCAGCCAGGCAATCAAAAACCCTTCTCCATTACAAAAAATTACTGCTCTTCTGTGGCCTGTATGTTCCCCTTGTTTTAGGTGCCAAGCAACCTGCTGTCCAAGAGTGGAGTCGCTGCATGGCTGCTCATGCAGGAGCTCCACACACCATTGACCCAGTGCTGGTCACAATAACCCTGCAGCCAGGCAGTCCCAGATGGCAAAACCTACCAAAACAGGGCATAGGGCTGCCAACTGGACAAGGCATGACCCACATCTGTCTCTGCTGCCCACAGCAGTGGAAGAGGAAGGGCCTTTCTCCTGAGTTGGTGTAGGTGATAGGGGTCATTCTACACAAATGTCCACCTTTGTGATGGCAAGATGTCTTAAACTGTATTTCTTTTTTTAAGATTTAAAGAGTAGGTAACACCAGTGACCATAGAGAAAAGACAGTGGGCTTAATAATTTATCTTTCTTCATAGATTAAGATGATACTGTAGGGAAAAAAAAAGAAGTCAAGTAATGTCATTAATGAGAGAGTTTTTTGTTACATGGTAACAGCAGTGACATAGCTCCACGGGAGCATCATTATATGTTTTCTAAAATGTATTTGGCATTTTATTGTATCATTTTCGATACAGTTTAAATGTTAACAAAGCATATTTTTAAAAACATGCAAAATACAGCAGTCTTTATACATGACTGCGAGGAAATGCACTTTTGTGACACTTGTAATTCAATGTTCTTCCATAAAAAAATAAATAAATAAAGATAATGCCAAATGATTGACACATTTTGCTACAGTGATTTTGACTGATATCTCCTCCAGACAAACAGCAGCTTCTTCTCCAAAAATGACAAATTCGAAATGAGTGATGTTATTGGATGGTTTTACATCAAATCATAGTAATGCTGTTAAGAAATAAATCAGATACGCTACCTAACGTTAGGAGTAGGAAGAGGAGTATTGCTCAAATGCATACTGCAGGCCTTTCTGTCTACTTCTCTCTGATTTTTCATATCTGACTGATTATTTAGTTACTGTAATTTCATAAAAGGGAAAAATTCCACATCCATAATGGTTATTGCTTAGTATCTTTATATGTGTCTGCGGTCAGTAAAGAACTTCCTAAATTCTCCTTTTGTCTGTAGCCTATATAATAAGTAACATTGATGAGTTCAGCTGTGAATGATCTCTGTGTGGTCCTTTTGCAAACTATGTAACATTTCTGGCTTGAGTTTGGCTCCTCCTCTCCACTCAGCGAAAGAGGGAGAGAGAGCGGTGGTCGAGTGAGCAATAGACTGAACTGGGAGAGTGAGCGGTGTAGCGAGAAAAAAAAGCAGTGAAATAGAAAACTATTATTTTGTTATTTCCTGATTCTGTCACAGCGGTTATATAGGTTGTTTGCAACCACAGGATTCTGGTGACGCGCAAAATTCAAGCGGGGGCAGGAAGTCACCAGCCGAATGGAAGAGATACAGTGAACCCTGAATTGTGCAAGTTTAGGCGATATTACAGAGAAAAGTAAGAACTGAAAATCACAGCATATGTTGGACGTGATTCTTATTTTATGAAGAGGACTTTTTCGACTGAACTGAAAGTTGTTCCTGTTAATGAGGCAGAAGTAGCTACTACTGCAGATGACAAATGACAACTGTGGATTCATTGCACAAACAACCAACGCTGCAGTGGCTCGACGTTTACGGTTGTTATTTTAACATTACTGGATGAACGAGTCTCAGAGGACCAGGAAAGTGTCACTAAATACGTGGATCAATGTGGGTGAGTTACAGAACGTTTACTGTATATGTAAACCTGGGACAGAATCATTCAAAGGCTGTTTAAATACTTTAAGTAAAGTGATAAGTTCACTTACAGTGTTCATTTTAGGTCTTTTCATACCTGCTGCACTTTGAAATAATTTTCTCTTAGTGAAAAATTACAGAATATAAATACACAGGTAAAGCCACTGTCATGAAGTAAATCAATGTAAAATAATGTCTCCATGAGGTGAAAAGACAGAAGGATAGGATAGAATTAGAGTTTGACAAACTGTACCCCTAAGTCTGCTAAACCAGATCATCAGGCTGCAGATACCAGCGGAAAACCTTCCTACTTTTAATTCTGAGTAGAGATATTATGAATTTCTTCTTACAACAACATGTACATAGCAACATAGAAATGAATAAATGAAAGCTCCTTGTAGTTTATCAAATTGATTCATTAGAGTGATGTTAAACGACTCAAAACAGAGGCATTTTGACAGTGTTTTCTGTGTAGAAAATCACCGCCTGCAGCTCACGCTCTGATGTGACTCCACCTGCAGAGAACCTATTGTAAAAACACAAATAAACACATCCACACCTTAATAAATCTCTTTGGAATGTTCAAGAGGCAACAGCAATAGGCTGAAAGGACTGTGTGTGTGAGGGTGTGTGTGTGTGTGCTTTGCCCAGATTTTTGTCTGTTTGTTTATGTAACTGAACAGTGCAGTAAGTGTAAGTGTGTGTGTAAGTGAGTAGAAAGAGGCGACCAGAGTCACTTTGTTTTTATATTGTTCTGTCCACACATGCTGTGCGATGCTGTTATTGGCTGGAGGTACAAACTCACAGCCCGAAGGTCAATGCCCAGAAATGTCCCAAACATAGCGAAACGAGAGGAAAATAGAAAATCCAGGCAGAGAACAGTGTCTCTGCAGGTAAATACACCACCACACACTGAGGGCCACAAGTAATGATTGTAAGAGCCTATATAGTGTTTTTTAAGGAACATGTTACATACTTACAAGTAACTTACAACTTGCACTCTATTTGCACAATACAAGTTTTTAGCTTCAGAAAAGCAAAAAAAAAAAAAAAAACACTCACAGTTTTGATAGAAGTGCACACTGTTTCTGCATTTTCACTTGTTCTGAAAGTTTGACTGGCCTCCTCTGGCTAGTTACGGTTGCTAATGTTGGATGGGACAGTGTGGCTGTTGTTGAGAGGGGCTTAGTGAAGGGTCAGTTGGTTTTACATAGAGCGTTGCCGTTGTTGAAACAGCAAGGTTCCAACAGAAAGGTTCCAACAGCAGTTGTGTTTTCTGTGCTACTTTCCATAATTGTTTGCTGAATATAAATGTATGGTTGGAGGAGACCTTGGAACTGGCCTGCAGCTTTAACGTCACAGTGGATGTAACCCTCGCAGTCACTAAGGTGAGGTCAGGGAGTGTTGATGCTTGCAGCTAGTGCTGCCCCTCTCCCTTTTCCTCAATGTACCACACCAAGCTCAACAAGAATGATTATATACATATGGAAATGCAGCACCGTCATGGTGCTGTATATCCTCTGCATGCCCTGAACACTCTGCACCTTGCTCAGGAAAAATAACAGCATGCAGAGTTGTTGATGAACATTTATCCAAAAGCTTTCTTTAATGAAAAATGTTGAAGTCCATATTTTTCTTTTTCTCCTTGGTTTTATTACAGGAGGTTGGAAGCATAATTGGAAAGGTATATTATTTTAACTTCATCCCACATGCTTGTACAAATGGAAAAAATACCAAACTTTTTCAGTAAAGTTTTGCTCTTTTTCCAGAAAGGGGAAACAGTAAAAAAAATGAGAGAAGAGGTAGGTGTCTGGTTCAGTTATTAATATTTGAAGCTTATAAATTGATAACTACAACAATACAAATGTGGCTTTGAGTTAATTATGAGAAAATCAATTGTGCAATTTGTTCAACTGCATTAACTCTATTGACAATATGTTATTTATCCAGAGTGGAGCGCGAATCAATATTTCTGAGGGAAATTGTCCTGAGAGGATTGTCACCATCACTGGACCAACAGACACCATCTTCAAGGCTTTTGCCATGATTGCATACAAATTTGAGGAGGTATGATGGATTGCTTTGTGTAATGGTTTCAAGCATTACTTGTGCACAATGTAATGTACACACAGTCTTTTGTAGTTTGACAAAGTGACATACTGTATTAGCTCACCAGGCACATGCATGGACCACGTCCAATGCATTTCAGAGCCTTTTTGTCCTCTTTTGTGTATATACAAAGCACCTGTCTGGCAGGACAGTGCCATTTTAGATTAGTGTTAAATGTTTGTTTTTTTAATTTCCAACATTAATAGCATGCATGGCTATCTCAGCTTTACAGAAAACAGATTGTTAGTATGCTATTTCACCTTCAAAGTTAGTCTCCAGCAGTTGTAACAAATACAATGAACAGAGTTGGGAGTCATAAAAGAGCTGCATGGATTTCGTGGCCGCCAAACCAGGGCAATGAGACAAAAAGATGTATACATGTAATTCTCAAAGCACTCACAGAGGGTGAAATTAACCACAAACTGCGGTACCAAGCAAATAGCGCCATGGTGCGCCTGTGCCACTTGTATGTAAAAACCATAGATGTAGAGTTTAGGAAATATACTTTCATAAGATGTTACCATAGTGGACCATCTAACCAGTAGTGAGTCATAATGGTCTGCAGAAGATATAAAATTAACCCAGCAATCTAAATTTGCTGGTTTTCAGTTTTGTAAATTCATTTTCAAATTTAATTTGATGATGAATTGTATATTTTACTCTTAGAGACTCTGACAGCTGTGGAACTCTCAGTTGTCCCCTACTAAGATGATGGCAACTTTGGCTTTGTAACAGAGATTTCCTATCTCTCTCTCTATGGTACAAACCTAAGGGCAAGGATCTTGCTTCCAAAAATAAAGGCAATGAAGAAGTATGTTAAAGTGTAATACCACTGACAGCTGGCTTCAGAAATCCCTGGCTGCCATAGACTTACAGACATCAAAGTTTCTATTCACCCTCAAATCTTATTAATTGAGCAATAAATTACAGATGGACCAGAGCACTTATTAGAGGGTCCAAAAACATAAATGAATGAGAACAGAATGACTATATATATACATATAC
>JAPQRN010003476.1:34004-46519 GCA_037367275.1 Coranthus polyacanthus | reverse complement strand
GTGAGCTTTGAACTGGGACTCCTTAATGTTATCCCAGCAGAAGTACTGTATTCCGGTCCAAGGAAAGTATGAACTTTACGTCTTGTAAATCTTTACTTCCAGCTTGAAAAACTTCCACCTGAAGGCAGCCTTATACACATTTGAATGTTGTAGTTGTTTTGGTGTCACATCATTTCAATTTCTCTCACCACCAATCAAACCAAACTGAAGAACTGAAGCTTTCTGAGTTTTAATAAACCGCTCCAACACTTCACTCAGTGAAAAGTTTCCTCTGCCGTAGTAATCCGGCTGCAGTGACATTCCTAATGGCCTTGCATTTCTTTCCACTGTCACGCTGAGAGGAACATTTCCCCATGGATGGTTTTAATGTTAGTCTCTTCAACAGCTGGGGAGGCCGACAAGTCAATTATATTTCAAGCCATTGAAGCAGCAATTCTCTTATCAGTGACCTGTCAGCTTTGATCTAAGGGTGGGCTGTGCTTGATAAACAGGCCTGCCTAATGTGGTTGACATCTGAAGAGAAGCTCACCACACCTCTGAGTGCCAGTCTGTCTGATGCTGTTCTGACTCAAAGAAAAACAGGTGAAAATGTCTGGAAGTGCATCATTTTTGTGTGTTTGCCACATGTGCCAAAGCAGAGAGTCATATATGTATGGGACTAATATTTCACATAAACCCACAAACATATAAGTGCTGTTTTCTCATATCATTTATTTACCTACGCTTGGTTAGTTTATATTTTCCCAGTTTTTTCAAGTGTTCAATTTTCTTTTGAACTTTTCTTCTACAATTGACTTGAGAGTATTAACTGTGTGAGGTTTTTCTCCCACCAGTTAAAACTCCCCACTTTGCAGGTACTGTACACAGCTAACCTGTCACTCCACAGAAACAAACAATGGTAGGAACCCTCACTGAAAACTGCCACTTGTGTCTTTAAAACCAAACTAGAATTTGTGTTTCATGGTGGTGTGCAGACAGAGGAACATGATCTTGAATAATGGCCAGAAAATGTTTTTGCAGAACATTAAGATGTCACTCTGAAGCTGACCTTTGACCTAAATGCTGGATGTCACCCACCATAAAATGAAACAAGGGAGATAGACAGACACAACCTAAATTAAACATGACTCAAATAAATCTTCAGCCAACTATAATTCCAATTTAACCTAATTTTTGAATTTACATCTAACCCCAACCTTTATTGTACGCCTAACCATTTAATCAAATGCCTAACCCTAAATGTATTCAAATCTAATCAAAATCAAAATCTGAACTTTGACTATAAAAGGTCTTTAGACTACATACATAACATTTGTAGATTAATAAAATATACCTAATCCCATGTGTATCTGTCTTGTTCAAATGAAGACAATATAATAAGACAATCCCAAAATGTTTAGTCTAACAGACATTTAAAGGAACAATTTGTCTTCTTTAAAGCCCATACAGAACATTCGTATATGACTGAATCCTACTTACAGATTGGACAGCTGACATGATGTCACCATCCTGATCTATAGCCTGCATCTCCTCAGGCTTGTGCTCCACCTCTTTGACCTCCTTCAGTGGGTCAGTGGACCATGTGTGTCATCCAGTATGTAATGCTGCGGTGCAGCTTCCACAAAGGGAATACTGTCACATTTCCATCACCCTCATGGACTTGAGCAAGCAGTTTCTGAAGGTATGCCGCCTGGGACAATGGCATATCCATGGCAACTATGAGGTGTTCATAGTCAACATACTCCACATTGATCCGGAGGCCGACGCAGATGACAAATGTAAGCTGTGTAAGCCTTTCTGGAGCAAGCTGAGTAGGAAGTCTGAGGAAAACAGTCTCAAGCCAAGGCATGCATTGATCTTGTACTTCTCCTTAGAAATTGTCATGCCCCAGTGCTGAATTTCCTATTCCACCCACCAAGCTTGCCATATGTGCCTCCTGTGAGGGTGGAATGTTTGCAGAATGGAGAACCACATACATTTTGGCTATTTTCATGATCTGTTGGTTCTTGTGGGAGTCACTGAACTTCAGAGATGGGAAGTAGGTGAACTTCAGCTCTGCAAGGCACAGGCAGTTGGCAAGGTATTGGCCTGCCTTTGTTACCATGTTCTTGGCCCACCCAAAGGTATTGGGTGAGGGGGAAGGTGTCCACAGTTGCCAACTTGCCAGATGAGCTCTCTACAGTCATACCACCTGTGAGGGCACACCCGTCCTTCTGCTTGTCACCCTTTAACATTGCAAAGGGGATCATCTCGGTGGACCCCAACAACACTGTAATCAGAGCAGCTCCAGTAACAGACAGTGCTGCATCAAAGGTCTCACTTAGAGGGAAAACTCGAATATACTCTTGTGGTGAGGAGCTGATCCCTTGTCTAAGAGGGGGGGTGAGGGACAATCACCCACCAAGGCACTGTTGAAAGGAGGAAAGCCCAAAAAACCCTGACAGTGCATCAGGCTATTTGGATGCTCAATCCTTACATGTAGCTGTCTTTACATCTTGTCATACATCAGGTCCATATAAGTCATGGCCCTAGAAAACATGGCTTTCTTGGTGCTGCAAGTCAAACATTACAGTGCTCCTGCTGACTGTGTGTTTGTGACTTAAGTGGAGATGTACATGTGGAGAATCCAGGTACACCTGTGCAAATGTCAGATTGGGTTTTTGGCGATTGGAGATTCACAGAGATTGCAGCAACCCACTCAATCTCAACAAGGTCCAGCTTGTTGAGCTCAGACTATTTCTGGCCAAACTTGGTGATTGCCACCACAAGATCAAGGTCTTCATCAGTGGAGCTGGTGTTATTTATGGCACGCTGGAACAACTCCACAATGAAGGCCAGGTCCTGTGGCAACAGGTTAAGTTTGGCAGTGTTGCTGAGGCACTGCTTGGGTGGATGTTTTAATATCAGCACCAGTCAAGCACTGGAGCTGTTGTTAGTAGTTCAACACAACTTCATTGAATTCTATCAAAGACAAAGAAATGTTAATTATTTCGCCTTCAGCAGGTTGAAGTTTGGTTTTTGGCAATACTTTGGCATTGCTGTGAGATTTACAAAGTACCCACTATCCAGGTGGGCTGCAACAAAGCCACCACACTTTTGCACTGCCTCCAGGCCTCTGGTAGAGAAGTCACACAGGTACACATGCTTTTTCATTCATAGTGATAATGTGGTGTAAGCATGTTATGCTGAATTTCTTCACACTGCTTCACAGTTGTGTGTTTGCCTTATTATACACTATTCCAATAATCTATCCAACTGACCTTCTTAATTAGTATTGCTATTGTTGCCCAGCCAGCTATCTAGCTACATCCAAAGCTAGGAAAAATAATGACCAAAAATTTCTTGCTAGGTTGAGATCATTGCATCAAGGCACGTTGTAACAGAGGTAACTTGCATACATTTAGAGATTACAAGTCGACCATGTGTGTACCTTTAAAGGCTGGTATAGTGAGGATATTTTGGAGCACAAAAAATCTGGTAATCTGGCAGTCCAAAAAAAAAAAATCCCAACTGCTAGAAATTAACTATCTTGATCAGTATTAGAAACTGGATAACAATTGAACTGAACATCAAGCTCAAAGTAATTAATCAATCAATACATTTATGGAAGTTTTCATCTTACCTAGAAACCCATGCTCTACATCCTGATCTACTAACACACTTTGTCATCTGTGAGTTTTCTTTCCTTGTCTCCCATATCCTCCTACTTTTTTACACCTGCTCCCCCTTATGTGTTTTACTTACCTCCTTTCTTCATTTTCTCCTTCCTCTCCATATGTCCCTCCTCTTTCTCTACTCTTTCCATTCACATCCAAGCTGAAGACACTGTGGGTGCAAGTAAAAAGAAAGGGGGAAGCTCAGCTTTAATAAACATTTTGTCATTCTCAAAGAGATGCCCACTCATGCAGATACATAATTCATAGGCGGGGTTCTCTGTTCACTGTTACAGAGAATAAATATCTCTTATTTTACACGCCTCTTCTCTCCCCTCCCCTTCCTCATCTCCCCTGTCTCATTCCCTCTGATCCCTCCATTTCTCCACCTCTTGTCATCTAAAAAGGATTTCTTTACAAAGCCGAGCAGTGACAGTATGCTGTGTTAGCGTTTAGTTTAAACTTGTGCACAGGGCTGAGTCGTGCCCTGTTTTAAAGACACAATAGCACTAATCTATTCAGAAGCACAGATTCAATGTGCGCACACACACACACAGTACTCCTGGAAACACATACTGTACACTGTATTTCCATTATCATCAGATTTTATGGTAGTAAGGATTTCTGCATAGCAGCTTCCACCTGTCACATGTCTTTTGAAAGGTTGGTATCTGTCTGTAGGAGAGGGGGGAATAACCAAAACAGAGCCTTGTGCAAATAAGGCATGGTTAGGCAGGTTAGGCATGTCTGACCTCATGAGGAACATTTCAAAATATAGTTAAGATACCAAAAATACATAATCCATTGCTTTCTTGATGTCATGGTTCCTCTTTAGCTGCTGCCTCTCCCTCTCGTATGCCTTTTCAGAACAGGTGCTGTTCCAGTTTGCATACTTAACTTTGAACTGTTCAGAGCAGGCTGGAAATAGTCGTAGAAAGTAGGAACAACAATTATTTTATACCCTGTCCACACTAATATGGATATTTTCCTAAACTGATATTTCCCCCCCTCCATTTTTTAAAAATAAAGTCCTGTATTTGAGGTGTATTTTTTTATATTACATAGATTTTATCACAACACCAGTACATGTGTTTGTCTTCCAAATGTGTCGGTGTTCATACACTGACTTCAAAGTTTCCTTTTTTTTTTAAGTTTTAAAAATCTTCATTTTGGAAGGCATTTTAAAAAAATCTCTCTGACATAAAATGCTATTTGCGTGTGGATGTGAGGCCCAAATGTAGAGAAAAATATAAATGTTTGTTTTGCAGAATATTTGTATTAGTGTGGACAGGGCATCAGTTGGCATTCTCCTCCACTTCCACTATATTTGTTACTGTTTTCAAAGTCCTCTGGGAATTGGATCATTTCTGAGTAAGGAAAGGCAGCGTAAGTGACACTATCTAACATTAGCAATCTGACACTGTACCAGAACTCTTCAGAAATCTCTTCCCTTTCCGTTCTGTGAGCAAGTTTATTCATTTTAGAGAACACTGTTTCTTCAGTGTTAAGGAAATTAACTGCTTTGGCCATATACATATCAATCATATTCTGGTCTGGTGTTGGTCTTGACCCAGTCTGGTCCTGCCTTGGTTTTGGTGTTGACTTGGTCTCAACCTCACAAAGTCTTGGGTTGCTTTTGAATAGTCAAGATAAACTTCATCAACATGACAGATGCACATTATCCATCTAATGCCATAACTTGCTCATATGCTTAAATGTTTGGAACTGTCAACTATGGACACGACTCTGTTGGTGTAAAATGTGACAATGTGGCAACATAACCTCACTCTGCATTATCATTTGCTTCTTGTTGTATTGCCATCTTAGGAATATCATTAAGTATACAGAGTAGATTTATTTATTTTCATACAGTCAGACTAACTGGGATTCACAGTGACAAATATGAGTGGACAGGACTGACTGGTAGTGTATATTCTGCTATTTCAGCCTTGTTAATAAAGTCTTATTTTTAACCGGGCATCCATGTTTATAGCCTACATTAAACAGTACAGTAAGACATGAGGTTTGTAGTCCATCCCCACATCATTGTAGTTTCTTCACAGCAGACCCATATCCGTCTAGTGCAAGTGCAGATTCTCTCAGTACTGCAATGTCTTTTTCTAAGTTGTTGAATTCTGCTTCACATCTTTGCTTGACCTCATGATGTTTTTCATCGAGGTCAATGAAAAGTGGTTAAGAGAGATAGGAGGTCATTTTGGTACAGTTTGAACACAATCCTTGTCTAGTCTCAGTTTCTGTGCTCTCTCTTCTTGGTCATGACTACAACACTAGTTCACAGACTTGGAGATTTGATGCCAAGGAGCACCGAAACTGCTCTGGCAGCATGTGGTGGCCTAAAATTTTGGGTTTTTTTGTTGCTTTGTCACCCGTTTGTCTAAATTCCACAATGGCATCATTCTGTCACATATCTGAGTGAAAAACAAATCATCCAAACATATTGATTTGCTGTGATCAGAGTCACTTTAAACATTGTCCAAGTGGATCAGACTGACTGGAAAAATGTTTTAGTGTGGCTTACCATGTGCTTGTGATTGTACCTATTTCATTGAGAGTAATTGCCTCTGGTCAGGGGGAAAACAGAGCAATAAGCATTTCTTTGTTGTTCCTCTTGCTGTGCAGACCGATCCATAATAATGGCTGTGACCTCTCTCTGTCCCAGAGGCCTGTTCTGTGCAGACCTCGTCCACCTGTACCTCGGCTAATGCTTCTCACCTTCAACCAACCAATCAGGCAGCAGGACTCCGCTTCGGGGGTTAATGAATCACGATAACCGTGGCGACTCACAGATGCCTCTGGGGTTACTGTGGCAACTGTACTCCAAGCATGTGTCATCTCTAAGCACCAGTGATGTCAGTCATCAGAGATGCTATTAGCCCAAAGAGCAGCGGCTGCCTTCCTCTCCAATTGAGCTGTTTTCTTATGTTAGTGAGTGTTTGTGTGCAAGTGTGTGAGTCTGTTGTAACTGGCATTGTTAATGCAGTAGGGATGGATTACATTCTAGGTACGTGTACGGTCTGGCGTTCCAAAGAACATATAAAACCTGTATTTAAACAAGTTTTAATTTTAAGTTTGTGTAAAACATCTTACTCATATTTATATATTGTATACATATTGTATATATGTTATTTGTGAGAAAATGTGTTATTTGTATATATTGAGATACATGCATTGTCTTGTAAGGACAATTTCAAAGGTTATTACTATTTCAATGGGTAAAACATGACACTAAACATTCATGGATTGCAGGTATTTAAGATGTATTGTACCAGAAGTCTGTAGAAGCGCTATTATGCTCAAAACATCACTGCTTGAGTAAATCCTAAAAATGGGAGCCACACCGGTGTGTGGATTTTTCTTCGATTCATACACAAAATGCATGTCCCCATAATGTGAGGTTAGGTTTAGGGTAAGGATTAGGTGCGGGCATGTTGGAATTCTGGTTAATTTTAGGGCAGGAAATGAATGTTAGTCAGTGTAATGTAATGAACGAAAACATGTGTGTATGTGATTAATAGCGTGGGGAATTTGTGTGTGCATATTGTGTACATGCATGTAGAAGTACGTGCTGCAGTCTGTTGATGTGGGTCTTTGTTTTGTTTATTTGATGGTGTTAAATGATTGATGATTGGTCATACCCAGACTGCTTTTGCATGATAATCTAGAAGAGTTTGTTTAGTTTTTAGTGTGCGTGTGTGCGTGTGTGCATGTGCTTACAATAACAGCCTCTCAAAGCATCAGCAACTGGAACTTTACTTGTGATACAACAGTGCCCCCTGCAGGTGGACATCACCTTTGTCTTGTCATTTCTAGCAATAGAACTACATGTCTGTAGAATGGAAAAGCAAGGACTCTATTATGTTACTTCCCAATTGAAGAATTAAGTAGTATTATATAGCAGATTGGATGAATCTAAGTGATGTTGTTTCAATTATCCATATTTGAAACTTTTTTTTATCAAAGTTGTTATATGATATCAATATTTAAACTCCATTTTAACACAGGGATTATCTACAACACAGGACCTCAGTATTAGATTACAACTAATCAAAGGGCAGTGGGCTTTCACACATACCTCATTTGGTCCAGACTTTCAGACTTTACAGTTTTGATCTGACCCAGATTCTTCAGGTGTGAAACCTCCCCTGGACCACGGTGCTGGATCAAACTGAACCGGATAGAATGGACTTTGGACAAAATCAGGAAGTTATGTGAAACAGTGATATTAAAATGTCCTTTGACTTGTATTTCATTGTAAACAGTATGAACACAACATATTTCATGTTTTGTCTGGTCGACTTCATTTCATTTTTAAATATCCATCCATTCATCACATTCAGGATGAAACATTCAAGAAAAGAGTTGGAACAAGAACAATTTAGGACAAATAATGAGTTCAAATAATGAAACAACAATGTGATTTGAAACAGGTGATGGGAATCATGATTTGGTCCAAAAGCAGCATCCAGGAAAGATCTAGACCTTTAGGAACAAAGATGGACAGAGGATCAACAGTTTGACAACAAATGTCTGAGAAAATTATTGAAATGTTTAAAACAATGTTCGTCAAAGAAAGATATGAAGAGATCTGAACAAGGAATCTGAACGTATTTCAGTGTAAAGGACAAGAACGCAAAGTGGTAAATACTTTGTGTCCAAACATTTTCTTGAATATGTTTCATCCTGAATGTGATGAATGGATGTATATTTATAAATGAAATGAAGTTGACTTCACAAAAGATGACATATGTTGTGTTCATACTGTCTACAATCATATACAAGTCAAAGGACATTTTAATATCACTGGTTTCTTTTTTAATTTGCATTTCCATACATCCCAAGTATTTCTTATTTGAGGTTGTAGAATGCAGAATGTTGGAGCCATAGAAAAATGTACATTTTGTGACAGGATGAATACATAGTTTGACCTATTAGTGGCACTTTGTGTGGGCAACATGAAATGTGTACATAACTCCACAGTAATGTGTCTGACAGCTGAGATTGAGATATTCATTCGTGACAAAAGTGGTGGAATGGCCGCAAACAAATGAAATCACAATCTTTACAATCATGCTAGCGGCTTTTGAAGATTTCTCAAGCTTTAAAATTTTTCATAGAATCATTCAGCTATAACATTACTGTCTGGGGATCAGCTTGGGATACATCAAGCAAAATTGGATATTGGCAAATGTTGCAGAACTAAAGAATATCCTCTAAATTAACAATCACTCAAAAGTTAAAATAACCATAGAGACATCATCAGAACATAAAATGTGCCAAGTGTCCAAGTATTAACATAATATATACCACTACTCTGGTATTTTAAGGAGCTTCATAATCTATTAGAAGATAATTATGCTGGTAAATTCACAGAAAAATTGAATGTGAGGATGAAGGTGTGAATGTAGCCAGCAATTTACAGCAGTCTGCAGCCATGCCATCTATCTCCTGACTGATGAAGGGAGTCAAGTGAGTGAGAGAGATTCTAAATATTATCTGAGCCTCAGGGTGTGCATGGCCTTAGTGCTACTGCACCACAGAACCAGTTACAATAATCACTGGTAATGCTCTCTTCTGCCACTCTCTTTGTTCCCTTGTTTAATGAGTGGAATATATTTTTCTTACCTCCTTGTGAGTTAATCAATAGTCGGCTAAAAGACGGTCCCATTTAGCAAGGTGACTGCTAGAGGTAGCAAAGTATTGATCCGCTCAAATGAGCCTCACCAAACTTTATAAACTAAATAAAGGGAGTGAAGTGTCTCACTGTCTCCTTGTATACACAGCTTAAACAACAAATAACAGATGCAAGTCAGAATGAGAATCGATTGCAGAGAAGTGTAAAACGGGTTGAATGACTGCAAAATCTCTGTTCCTATGCAAACTCATGGCCCTCAAATGAGCAGGTTAAAGTAGCAGTTCACTGAAGTATGAGCAGTAATTTATACATATTTGCTCTCTTACTTTGACAGCAAACATGTTTATCATCTTACCACAAAACCAGATAAGAAGCTATCAAACTTATGTACCCCTTTACTGCTATGGTAGTTCCAGGGCCAGTATGGAGCCTAATCTTGAACAGTTCATTGTGTTTCGGTCACCAAAGAACCAAGTTTCTGCCAGGAAAACAGCTTCCAGAGTGACCCAAACACTGCTTTCATCACAGCACAGGGGCAGAGCAATCATGACAATTAACAATACTGACTAAAACTTGTGACAGCAATTTTAAAAGAAAAACACCAGAGCTAGAGTAGCTTCTAGCCTGCCTAATCCAAAGAGGAAAAAACAAAGCTTCAGCATTGATGTAAAAAGGACTTGCTGAGATATGGCAGTTGTCGGCATGGTAGCATGAGCACTGACCACCCAGTCGTGTTGGTGAACCAGGCTGGGCCTTGCACTAGCTGCTAGCTAGCCAGGAATGGGAACAGCTAGCAGAAAAGCACATCTCTCAAAGTATCAGCAGATTTTCCAGTAAGATCTACCTTGATAAATTGACAAACAAATTTGAAGTTTAAACAACATTAATGCCTGAAGTCTTAAAACTACATTTGGTGACCCAATAACAGTAGTATTTAAAAAATTATAACTTAAAGCTAGCCAGCATGGTAACATTAGCTTGTTTCTTTGTAACATTACCATTGACTCAACACAGAACAAGATTTTTTATTTAGCCCAAAGTAATTCTCCGCTTTTTTCACTATGGTTCATTTTGTATGGTATAGTTGCTATTGGTTTCCAGTGGTATAAAGCCCTGCTGTTCTGTTACTGGAGTAAAGACCAATCAATGAGGGTTTATGGCAAGGATGTAGGGATGTAGGGTTGTCATAACCTTGGCAACAGGACAGCACAGCAGGGAAACCCTTTATGTTCTGTACAGCTCCGAAACCATGGCTAATCAGATGAAAAATAGATATACGCAGATACTTTATTTGTAAAATACAAACAACCTCCCATGCTGAGCCACAAGGACAAGGTATGTAAATGTTTATATGAGTTCCAATTTATGTTGCAATCTGATATGAGCAAAGCATTATACAATTAATACACTTTGCATTGTACTGTAGCCTGATAAACTGTTAACAATTAGTTGTGCCTCCCTTGGCTAGTGACATCAATCTAGCCTATTTTCAGGTCAAATATATATATATATATATTTTATGGGTCTGGTAATCTTATGAACAGGGAGAACGACAACTTATTTCTTATCATTGACAGCTAAGTTAGCACAGCTTCCAGAAAGCAAAACTTCATCCATTTAGCTGAGCTGATAACTAAAGTCAGTTTAAACAGGGCTAATAAGTCTTGGCCTAGTGCAGCACAGTTATTCATCATCAGGGGGAAAAGCCAGAAAAATACACAAATGCCGAAATCAAGTTTTTGGATAACTTTATACAGGGTTGCCAACATGCTCTCATCTTTCTCAAATTTTACACCAAAGAAGAGGTAGCCTCTGAATGGATGAATGAATGAATGAATGAATTAATTAATTAATTAGCACACAGTTTGACTTAGAAGCACACACAAAATGCAAAGCAAAAATTAGAACTTACAATTGCATTACTTATTTAATTTTGTTCATTAATTATTAGACAGACAAAAAAAAACAAAGGCACTTATTTCCAACATGGTCCTTATACATTGTTACTTACATTACCTCTTATCAGTCAGTACCTTTGGTTATTAATGGTACGAGGTGTCTGATATGGCATTCATTTTGATTTGGGACATTCAAATTATATAGTGATTCAAATGCAAACCCTTCCCTCTCAACTTTTTCACATTTTTAAGCAATGTGTAACCCTTAAAAACAAGAAAAAAATGTGTGTAAAATGTTCCTCTTTTGAGGAAGAGGAATCTAGGCTCAGCTCTTAATAGTTAACAATCCAACAACCGTGGTGTACCGTGATGTAATGATGTGATGTGTTTGTGGAAAAGGGGTATGGATGTCGAATCTTAGCCCTAGTTGCTAGATAGGACACAACCTGGAAACATACATACGGAGCATCCAGTCCTCCATGTGCCCAGCAATGTTGGTCATTTGTATGCTAACTTCATGGAAAAATTAACTGGACTTCGCCACAGCAAATAAATAAAACCGCATATAGTAGTCATTGGTGGACTTGAAGGCTGTATTTAGATGGTGCACAGTACACAGTAATCCCATGGAGGTATTTGAATGACTAGCAGATGGAAATTTGACTGTGAAATGTGACATTGCAAAGGCCAATGTGATATATGTGGGTATGGTGGTGGGACAGAGTCATATGCAGCTTGTTAAGTCTCAGTAATTAATGAGTTTTCTGTTCTTACCACTAAAATAGAACTGATGAGGTTTCTGGGGTTGGTTGGTTATTACTGCTGTATTTTTCAACAGTGGTGGCTCTGCTTAGTGACTTGCTGACTTGCTGAAGGCAAAATTAATTTGGTTTGCTTCATGTCAGCAAGCTTTTGATAACATTAAAGCTCTGTTGTGTTCTGTTCCAGTTTTGTTAGCTCTTCGACTGGAGCTTCATGTGGATGCAAGTCTTTTTTTTTTTTACTCTTAACCCTGCGAGGGTATTGCATTCGTGTCTGTCTGTGCCTGGAACTCAAAATCTACAGCACAATTTGACTTCAAAATTTTACACAAGGTAGGTCTCTAGCATACCTCGGTCCTCCTCAACAGTGGTCCAGATTCTAGAATGTTTTTAAAGGAACCACTCTAATTTTTTCCTCAGTTAACCTTAGTTAACTTGAGGAATTGTCTTCAAATTTGGCACAAATGTTCACTTGGACCCATGGATGAAGCAAGAACTGATTAGATTTTGGAGGCCAAAGGTCAAGGTTGTTGTAACCTCACAAAACACA
>JAPQRN010003476.1:0-20727 GCA_037367275.1 Coranthus polyacanthus | reverse complement strand
TACACACATTATATTATAGTTAAAAGTACATCAAGACCAATTTCAGCCAAACTGCGTGGGGCAATAACACTTAGAAATGACGATCCCTGACTGTATATCACACATGACAAACGCAACAAAACAAAAATGTAACAAGATGAAATGAGTCAAAAACTACTTAAAAGATGTAACAAGACAAATAGACCGACTTTTGACTTTTGTACTTTGAGTATATTTCACAGCCTATTATTAGCATTACTTTTCTAACGTCTGTCAGGTAGCCTGCTAATTAGTACGGTAGAGGTAATTAGTGTTAGAGCTGCAATGATTAATAGGTTAATCAATTAGTTCAATTTATCGACATTTATTTTGATAATTGATAATCATTTTAAGTCATTTTTTGTCAGAAAAAATTCAAAATTCTTTGACTCCAGCTTCTTAAATGTGAATATTTTCAGGGTTCTTTTTTCCTCTATGACAATAAAACTGTATATCTTTTGGTTTTAGACCAAATACGACTTCTTTTGGAGCTTTGCGAAACATTTTTTCACCATTTTCTGACATTTTATAGACCAAACAATTAGTTGATTAATCAAGAAAATAATCTACAGATTCATTGACAATGTGTGTGTTTATACATTACGCAAAGTTGACATTACTGGTATCAAACACAACTGTGTGTCTTAACATTTATCAAGTGGCTTAAATTACTTGGTGGTGTTTAGCATGACAGTGTAAAGTCCTGTTCACATGGGACCAGTATAACCTGGTGACCTCTGGTCATTTGCAATAGTTGTGGAGGTCGTCTGTGATCTTAATCCCAAATGAATCTGCAATGTCTGTAATTTGTAAAGGAAAAATTCCACCGCAAATGACCTACCATATTTCAGCAAACACAGAGGTCCTGTGATAATATTAGTCCCATGTGAATCAACATTTATGTGATTTAGAGTCATTTGCACTAGTTTTTGTTTCCTCCATGCATTTTTTCTGCTGATTTCCTGGTCGAGAACTATGAAGGGTTTTGGGGCAAGTGTTTTGGATGTCTGGAGACTCACATCACAATGCAGCATGGAGACCCATTCACTGAAAGAGCAAATTTAAATCCTTCAGGAAAGCGAAATCTCAAAAGATGATGAGATGTTGAGATGGATGACAGGCATGGCAACAGTAAGGAACATTTTTCTATCTTTCAACAGGATCAATAGTTCTCTGTAAGTGGTAGATTGATAATAGTGAGCCTTGACATCAGATCTGAGGGATAATATCAGTAAATCTGAGTAAAAAACAGACTTCACATATTCTATGAGAATGTGCTGCACAAAATGTGGCCTGTTCATTTCTAAATCACTAGAGTCTAAAACTTATACTAGTCCCCTGTGAATAGGGCTTTTGTCAGTGTTTTCAGCATCAAGTTAGAGTTAGCTTGGGGAGTTTCACCCCTTGCTCTTCCCCAGCTCCACCCTCTTGTCCAAATATGGTCACTTCAGTTTGTCAAAAATCAAGATGGCAACAACCAAAATGCCAAAACGTCATGGTGGCTTCGTCCCCTTTTTATATACAGTCTATGGTCAGGTCCGGTTTTCATTTGGTGAAAACATCAACTCCCATGATCCCACACTACTTCACATTGTCTTCTACTACTACTCTACTTCTTTTGTCATTGTTTTGATTAAGAGACCCGTAGTACATACTGTATTCATGGGTTTATTTATTAAAGGATGTTAGGATTTTCCAGTAACATCAGTCCATCAAAGAGAATTAAGAACAAGATGGTGATTTCCTGTTCCAGTGTCACATGGTTTCTCCACTGTCTTGCCCCTTTAGGAGACTACCTGCACATTCTGTCCCATTCATTGTAATGGGAGAGGTGAACATTATTTACAGATTTGGTACCAATTTTTTCATCCTAAAGCCACCAAAGTAAATGTTTTTCCAAAAGTCACACACCTTCTGAATATTCTGACATGAAAATGACACTTTTCAGACACACAGATCAGGATAAAATGACTTTGTCAGAGGCCTGTCTCTATGTCAGCAATGAATTCTCACAAGATCTGCCAACACAAATCTCATCTAAAGGAAGTAAAAAGGAACGGCCTGATTAAAAACTCATTGTCCAAGCAGTAAACAAAGGAAATGATGATTAAATGTGTCTTTATTAGTCTTGTTTATGCAAGTACCTGTCAGTCTAACTTACTCACCTTCTGTCTGTCTCATTTCAGTCTTTATTCATCCAGAAGCCTGATTACATTTTTCATTTAAAGTAATTATGTACTTTTGAGATGCAGTTTGCAGTTTATGTACTGTATACTGTCTGCTCTTGCTCTCCTGTCTCATATTCCTTAGCCCCTGCTGTTTCTCCTCAAACAGCAAGGGAAGAATAGCAAACACACTGCACACACACACACAGACATAGACGGAAACACAGCGACAGCAGAAGTACTGTAGCTGTTCTACCCACAGATACATGACAGCAGTCATCTATTCTGCTGTCAGTGACGCCTTTCAATCAGCCCCCATCACTTCTCTCTATCTCCCTTGTTTTCCAGCTGTCTCCTCTCTCTTTCTATTTCTTATCCTGCTGTAACACACACAAACACACACAACACCACTCTGTTCAAACACATTGCCTTCAAACTCCCCTCCACAGCCGCCTTGCATCCATTTACTGAAGGTAATTTTAAGGAGGCAGAAGCCCAAAATGACACCAGAAGTAGATGTTATCATTCCTTGTGCTTATTCTGCCGCACATTCTTTCCCATTTATAAGCAATATATTGCATACTGTATATGTGTCTAGATGCTTTATATGTAATTCTATTATTTTAATGCAGTTTGTGTATTTATATGCAGACCAAATATTCCAAACTTGTCTCCTCAAAATTACATTTACACACTACTAAAGGGGTTTTGCCAATTATGTTTTAGAACAAACATATTTGCTGCCAGGATTCGGTATAGAGACATTATTTAGGTAATGTGTCATAGTTAACTACTTTACTATTTAACAAAGGGGTATGTTTTCCTCAGGCTCCAGAGAATATATCACAGCCCATTTTACTGATTGCCCCATTTCCATCCAAACCCCACTAGGAAAAACACAGTCCTGGTCGACTTCAGAAGTGATGTAAAACGACCGGTGTTACGTCCATCCCATAGTTGTGCAGCACTGGTAAGATGACATCATTATAATAATAATTTTATTTATATAGCACTTTTTTAGCTTAGCACAAACAGCAGTTTACAAAGTGCTATGACAGACAGAGCAAAACAGGAAGCTGAGAGAAAATTCAATAACCAGAAGCGCAACAGCGCCACCATTATGCCAAACAGCAACAAAACAAGGCTTGAATTAAAATGAAGAGAGGCTGACACAGGAAGAGAAATGGTACCAAGCAAAATGTAAAATAACAGCAGCAATAATTAACTAGACAATAGAAGGACAATAAACAATAACAAAAATAATAAAAGCAATAAAATCAAAGAAAAAGATAACACCAGGAGAATAAAAAAGAGAGACAATATCACACCAAGAGAATAAAAGCAATTAGAGGTGAAAGGAACTAAAAATAGTAAGAAGACTGAGACTAAAAGCAATAAAAGTTAACTATAGCCAAAAGCAAAATAAAGACAATAAAACAACAAAGTAAAAGGATAAAGGGAATAATAATAATAAAATCACATATAAGCAAGTCTATATAAATGCTTTTAAGAAGTGATTTAAAATATGTCACTTATTCTGCATGTCTTGTCTCCGCAGGTGGGTCGTTCCAAAGCCGAGGATCTGATAAAGGCATGGTCACCTTTAGAATTGAGTCTTGACTTCGGAACGACCAAATGGGCCCCACCCAAAGATCTAAGGTCAGCCCCTAAGGACATAAAGAGTTAACAATTATACAGTTATATATGGTGCCAGACCCAGAGGAGCTTTAAAAGTGATCAGTAAAATCTTATAATCAATTTCAACAGGGTAAGAAACCAGTAAAGGGCTGATGTGATGTCGTCTGTTAAAACCAGTAAGAAGCCTGGCTGCTGCATTCTGGACCAGTTGGAGGTGACAGAATGATTCTTGACTTATGCCAGAAAGGAGGGAGTTACAGTAGTCTAGTCTGGAGAAGATGAGAGCATGGATCACTTTTTGGACTGTGATAACACTGGTTTGATTTTGGAAATGGTTCTTGATGTAGATGTTCTAGATGTTGAAAGCAGGACTGGACAACTTTTTTGATGTGTGGTTCGATTGAGAGGTTTGTATCAAATGTAACTCCGGGCTTTCTGCCAGCTGGCTTTATATTGGTGAATAAAGGACCAAAGTTGTTTGTAATATGACTGATGGAGTTTGAGGAACTGAAAAGAATGACTTCTGATTTTGAATTACTGAGCTGCAGAAAGGTTTGTGCCATCTAACAACAATCTCAGTGGAAGGTATAGCTGTGTGTCCTCTGCATAGTAATGAAAAGATAGATTATGATGTTGTGACTAAATGGGAGCATGTATATAAAAAATAAAATCTGACCTAAAATAGAACCTTGCGGTACACCACAGGTAATACAAGTTGTTGAAGATAAGTAATTAGCTATGGGGACTGCAAAGCTTCTGTCTAAAAGATATGAATAAAACCAATCAAGTGCAGTGTCCTTGATGTCGACCCAGGTTTTTAGACAGTCAATTAAAATGACATAGTCTATTGTGTCAAAGGCTGCATTTAGATCTAAAAGAATTCAAATTGCAGTCTCGCCCTGCTAACAGAAGGTCATGAGTTACCTTCAGAAGTTACCTTCTAAAACCAGACCGAAATTCCTCAAAAATGTTATTTTGACACATAAAAGCTTAAAGGTGGGAAGAAACCACTTCTCTAAAACTTTTTGCTTCTCTAAAAATGCTAAGAACAGATGGATCAAGATTTGGTTTCTTTAAAAGAGCATGCTTAAAACCGATGGGAAAATACCTTCTGTTAAGGAGCTATTAATAATCAGTATAAAATACTGGGCCCAACTGTGTCCATAACCTCTTTAAGAAATTTAGTGGGAATAACATCAAGACTGTACGTGGGTGTTTTCATGTGGGATATGATATCAGATAAAAAGGACAATGAAACAGGATTGAAGCTGCTAAAATAACTTTGAATGCCCTACTGACAGACTCGGTAAGGGGGGTTGTTGCCTCATTTCAGTAACTCACATTTAAAAATCTTTGAATAAGATTCTGGGTTTGGAATGATTGGTTAAAATGAAGTTAGAGAAGAAAGATGCCCTGGCTTCTTTAACTGCTTTTTGATCATTTTTCATGGCATCTTTCCAAGTCTCATAAAATACGTACCTGCAAACCTGTTTTTTGCCATTTCCATTCCTTTTCTCCTACAGACTCTTTTTAATTCCTGGACCTTAGCCAGGGTTACAGTGATCTATTAGCCTTTATATCTTTATAGGGGATAACAGAGTCCAGAATGGTTTGACAAGTTTGATTAAAAAGAGAGACCAGCTTTTCTGTGTTACAATGTGGATTAAAAGGAGTGGCGGTAACAAGCTCAATAAAATTGCCAGAGGTCATAGAATTAAAAACCCGATGGCAAACCGGTGTACTGTGATTAAATGGTAGCCAGGATAAAAACACACTTAATAAACTGCTTTGTGGTCAGACACACAGATGTCCTTGTTCATAAAGTTGCCTGGACTGAGACCACTGTATAAAAATAAGTCAAGGGTGTGACCTTTAATGTGAGTGGGTTCTTGTACTGCCTGAGTGAGGTTAAAACATTCCAGTGTCTATAAAATCAAAAACCAAAGACTAGGAACTGCAGCAGACATGTATATTAAAATCTTATTTTGACATAAAATGAGATAGTAATTCAGTAAATTCTTGGATAAAAACATTGTTTGGCTTGGGTGGTCTGTAAATTACCATAGTTAAAACTGGCTCCTTAGACTTAACTATTAAGTATATACTGTGTAAACTAAGACTGTATTTAAAACAGTCCGGTTATAATGATCATCCACTTATAGTGATTAATTGGAGCTGGACAGATGTGATCACTATAAGCGGTTGACATTGTATTTTCTTCCCATTGTGTTACAGGATGTTTAAAATGTTTAAAAAGATGTTTAAAATCACATTTTAAAAGCTCAGACTGCTGCCATTGAATGTCATCAGTTCTGACAGGCACACAAGTCAGGCAGGTCTGCAAGGATGTCATTTACCCTGGCCCTTCTGGACCTGATATTCCTGATAATGCAATCACCCATGATCAGCAGAGAGGTGGCTGTAGAGTAGGACTCGATTTTCATGAAGTGGGTTGCTGTCCAGCATAAGGGAAACAGTGCTTGGCTGTCCCCGAGCTAACAGTATCCTTAGCCTTCTTATTCGTTTTCTCCAATAAGTGAGGATAAACCTTAAAAGGAGGCGTTTGGGGATGACTATGGTACAATACAAAACTCTGTGGACTCCTGGAGTCCAGTGTTTATGCCCACTTTCAAACTGACAGTAAATTTGTTTCTTCTTGTAAAGTATGTCATTTCATTTTATCCCTCACCACAATTTTTTCCTAATCCTAAGAAAAAGTTGTGACAGTAAAGCATTTACCACTTTGTCATGTTTCCATTTCTTTTCTCAGCAGTTAACAGGCATTCAGGGACTGAAGACACCAAGTGATGAAGTGTTTCAGGTGAAATTTTGTCTCATTCTTCGTCCTCTTCTAGTCTTGAGATGTTCAACAGTATGGGATCTTTGATGCCACGTATTGCATTCTCTACTGGGGTCAAGTGTGGACTGTCTCAGGCCAGTCCAGAACCTGCACCCTCTTCTTCCTCATCCAGGTCTTTGTAATGTGGCTCAGTGTGGTTTTATATTGTCTTGTTGAAATACTCATGGACGTCTCTGGAAAAGTTGTCGTCTTGAAGCAGCATGTGTTGATCCAAAATCTATATGTACATTTTATCATTAATGGAGCATCACAGAAGAAACAGTGACCTTTGACCTTTGTACTGACACAACCACAGACCATGATAGACCCAGGCTTCTGGACTTGTTGCTGGTAACAGTCTGGATGGTGCTGTTCGTCTTTGGTCTGGAGCACATGGCATCCATTCTTGATGTGGTGTCTTCTGAGCGATCAGAGATCACATTGTTCATCTTAGCCTTGAACCCTTGTCCTTTACACTGAAATACATCCAGATTCCTTGAATCGTTTCATTCTGTTTTGCACCACAACACATTTGTTGTCAAATTGTGGATCCTCGGTCCATCTTTGCTCCTAAAGGTCTATATCTTTCCTGGATGCTGCTTTTGGATCAAATCATGATTCCAATCACCTGTTCACATCACCTGTTTCAAATCACATTGTTATTTCATTATTTGAACTATGAATAATAACTATGAATAATATTTGAACTACTTTGAATTATTCATCCTAAATTGCTTCTGTTCCAACTTCTTCTTGAATGTGTTTCAGTCTGAATGTGATGAATGGATGTATATTTACAAATGAAATGAAGTCGATCAGACAAAAAATGTAATATGTTGTGTTCATACTGTCTACAATCAAATACAAGTCAAAGCACATTTTAATATCCATACTGTCCCATCTTTTTCTGATTTGGGGTTGTATTTTGTGTCTGCAAATTTCATGCACGTATGTCGTTATGGGAATGATTGGTAATCGACCTCTACTGTCGTTAGGATATGAAGATGTGTTGGTCATTGGCTGTAGTAAAGTAATGTAAAAGTAATGTGTTTTCTATACAAATGAGTTATATAAGAAAGAAAGTGAGTGATGAGTTGTTCCAGTCTCTTGTTGGAGAGTTAGTCTTATGCACGTTATCTCATAAAAGCACAACTTGTGTTTTGATGATGTAATTCAACAAGACTGCTCCATACTCAAGTTAAGAGTTGTATTTTAACTTCAACTAGAGCCAGACGAACTCTTTACACCTGTTTCTTGACTTTATGCTAAGGTAGGCCAAGTGCCTAATTAAATGTATGTCCAAAATGAACTATACCTTCCTTCCTAAAGCTTTAAAAGAGACTGGGCCTGTGTACATACATCTCTTTCTGTTTCTTCCATTTTTCTAAAATTTCTAATATAAATCAGGGAAAGTAACAATGATGAGAGGACTTTATATTGTGCTTGGGTCAGTGCTACCTGTCTGGCCTCTCATATATCCACTGTGCCTCTGGGTATATAAAGCCGCCAGCTTTCCTTCTTTTGTATTTCTATTAAATATTATGGGGACATATTGTGTAAAATGTATGACTTCAAGAAAAGAGTTTAATTAAAAAGTTACCTTTTCCCAAACTCTTGGTGCAGCAGCTCTGCTCGTTTGTGCCCAAGGGGAGTCGTCCTGTTGCAGCACTGCTCTTCTATGGCAACTCTATTAGCGAGCAGCTTCAATGGAAAACGGAGGATGCCTCAGGCCTGTTGAGCTGTTCTGAACTATCTCACCTCTGGTTTAGCACAGTGACAAGCACAGACAGTAACAGAAGGCTCTGTGTGTCCTGTGCTACATTAATGTCATATAAAAAACAGTAACTGTGCAAGTTTGTTCACAAAAGCTATCACTTTATCTGGGCATTATATTCAAATTCAGACAGTAGATAGATGACAGAAAATTAGGACGCTTTCACACCTAGCTCGTTTGCTAGTCCTTGGTCCGACCAAAAGAGGTGGTCTGGATCAAACTGTTTGGTTTATGTACAGAGTGAAAACACTTTTTTGGACAGTTCAAACTTTCAGACCAATCGCAGGAAGTTGCACAAAGCTATTGTCATCCAAAACAAAACAAAAATAAACAAATATAAGGTGGAAGAAGATAAAAATTAGGTGAATTAACAACATGCCAACTTCAGACACAAGGTGTTTCTAAAGGGAGAAACAGCATACATAGACGATGACAACAGTGTGAAAGAAAAACATTCAGGTGGGAAAACACCCTCAAAGAAGAAGTTGGGGGAGACACATGGTGAGTATCATTTAAGTGTAACTTCACTCCACCCACTGCATGATCCTGAAACATCTATGAAGTCAGTTCGAACCTCAGAGGAGGATGTTTAGTGTTGTTGTGTTGTGAGACAGGACTAGTTCAGGGACATCACCAGGACAGAGAATCACAAGACACCTACAGAACCATATGAGGGTCTGAAAGGGCTTATCTCCTAAAAGTTCAATATATTATATTTAGAATATTTTCTCTACATTACCTTGTTGTCATATAGTCTTCGACTCGCCCTGACTGCTTGCGCACTTATGCAGAATTTGTCTCACTGTGTCAAAACTCTGGAGCTAAACATGTCACTTCTATGTCAAAATGAAACTATTCAATCAAAATCGGACAATAGTTTTTACAACAAAAGGATATACACATGCGTTATTTGAACGAGCCTTTCAAAGCAGCATCAGCACAGTGATGTACTTTATACTAATCACTGCTGTCTGTAGTGCTTTGTTTACCTTTTTAATTTGCTCATACTTCTGTATAAAACTGTTCCAGTTCAGTACATCTTTCAATGAGCACAAAAATAGAGAGGCTTCAGAAAAAATATTGGCTACAGATCATTGTTTTTTTTGTTTGTTTGTTTGTTTGTTTTTACCATGGCAGTTTTTACAGCAACAATAACTTGTGAAAGAAATAATGATATTACCATAAAATGACATTGTCATAGTAAACAAAAAATGTGATTATAAGTGACGGGGTTGATGTTTTATGGATCCTGGGTTGTATTCGGACCGGTTCAGTGTCAGCCTTGGACGTCCATATCATATACTTGTCAGTTTGTTTCCTGGTCCTTCTTTATATCACAGAAAATGAATCCACAAATCATAGCATTTTTATGTATTTTACTCTATAAATGTAAAAGATAATAACATGTAACTTATTTTATTCATTTTGATTTAATGATGACAACATAAAATCAAAATGCGCAAAACATGAACAAAATAATCAACTAAATGAACAACAAAACTGAATAATATCAAGAAAATGAACAAAATTGTCAACAAAATGAAAAGAAATTAACAAACTAATGAACAAAATAAGCAATGAAATGAACAGAAATTTTTAAAACAATCAAAAAATGAAGTAACTAATGAACACAATGGACAAAAATTAACAAAATAACAAACAAATAGGTGACGGAATTAAAAAGGTTCCATGACCCTTTCTGGGTCCTGACCCTAGGTTTGGGAAACGCAGGTCTAATGAAAGAAACAGTGTGTAGTGTTTTGTGAGGAGTGTGTAGCAGACTTGTAGACAGTAAAAGCAGAAAATGTGTACTTTTGTTGCCATTGTTTAAGGCATAGTTACATTAGTTAAAGTTTTGATGATAAAGTGTTGAATGTGTAAACAAACTGCAAAAACTGTGACAGTAATTCAGTGTCCGCCTCAGTGGTCCAGTCTGCTGTGTTACTGTGTGACTTCTGTGTTTTAACACATTAGTTCAGATCCAAACTGACAAATAAACCAGCTGATCGAGGCAGCGGGAAAAGACGTGGGTGTTTTCAGATGAATCTGGTGGTTCTGAATCGAGCTTCAGTTCCTGTTGGAAAATGAATGAGGTTCATCAGACTCTGACTAAGAAAGAAGTGGCCTGAACTGATTAGAGGATGTTCATAAAGATTTTCTTTCATTTTTATACATTAATTTTGTGTCCACATTTGACAGACTCAGTCAATGGATCATTTTGTTGATTGTAAAAATACTATTTTATGAAGGATTGTTTGGTTTTGATTGCAGAGTCTCATTCTGACACTGAACTGAGATGTCTCTCTTCAAGTCTTGTGTCTGTTTGGTTTTTGTGTAGCGCTTTGACACAATGAGACCAATTCTGCAACAAGAGCAATTTTTAGCAAAACTGTAAACCGTGGTCTGTGTGCATGGGATGTGGATGAAATGACATTCCAATTTTTTTTCCAGCTCTTTTTTGCTGTAGCACAAATGATTTTGTTTTCTTCCTTTTCGTCTTAATGTTTGAGAAAAATAAGAACTTTTTCTCCTTGTATCTTATTTTTTTGTATTGATAGTGTGTTAATGCTAGGAATACACACCTTTGAATACCTGTGTGTAAGTGTGTACTACACATATGACACAACTTTTCTGTGAACTGCTGCCCGGTGCACAAAAAATCATACTACCAGTGTGTAGGTGGTCCTTCATGTGCTTAGTCACATGATGGTTTGTGTGTACATATTGAAGCAAAAACACATTTCATAAAAAGAGTTGCGCAAGTTTTACAAGAATCGTTTGCATTTGCAAGAGATTTATAATATTTTGCTGGTTTGGTTTGAGGTTTTGTAGTTAATGTTTAGTGTTAGTTTTGCAAAAAGAAAAAAAGCCAATGCTTTTAAAGATAGTCCCAAGCAAGCTGAAAAAATATAATGTAATGCAATGTAGACGGCATCACATTGAGATAGACTCACCGTTGTTCGCAAGGACTTACAATAAACACAGAATGTAATTCACAAGCACCCACAAAGGGTGGAATTCAGTGCAAACTGCGCTGCCAAGCAGATAACGCCAATGTTGCACCTGTGTCATTTGCATGCATGTAAATTAGGGTATATTCATACATTCAACGCAAAATCTGCCCCTTTCTATGCAAATAAGCCTCGTCACAAAAAAAACGTCTAATTCACTAAAGTCCAGCACAAATTGCTACACACAGTTTGACTGGTACAAATACTACCTGCTGAAAACTGGTAACTGTATGCAAACTCACCTCTGACTCACTGCCTCTTTCTGTGTGTCCAAATCTTCAAGTTTGTGAGACTTGAATGATATTGATTAATGTTTAATGACATCAAGTCACATATTGGAGGAATCAGATCTGTATGCGTGTTATCTCACAATTTCACTGATGATCAGACTTTTTTATTTCATATCCATATATCCTTATTATCCCACAATCCCAGAGTGAAACAGTGATCTGCTGTTAATGAAGTTACAGCTGCTATGTCCTGTGTGTAAATGCTCACCAAACAGAACAGATCAGTGCTAATGTTTCTGCAAAATCCCAGATGTATTCAGTGACACAAACAGTAACATTATTTTAAGAGGCAGACATTAACTAAACATGTTTCAGACGTGCATAAATTAATGGCAGATGTCATTAATAGCTGGAACCTATTTTGATGGACATTTTAGACAAGAAATACCACAGAAGTATGAAACTTGTGATTGTGGATAGCCCTGTGTCGTGTGTCTCTGCTCACTGAAGACACACAATCTGAGGGTTTTTGCTGTTTTCATTATGGACCAATCTGTACACCTGTTCACAACACCTGAAACACTAGAAACTCTGACGCAAAACAAGGGCAATCCATTCTTTGTACATTCAGCCCAAAGTGTAGTGTGTTTTGTGTATTATTATTAATGTGGAAAAAGTATGACATTAATTCAAGCAGGTGATGGTGTGCTTTATTCCCGGTTTCATCGTTTCTTCTTCTAAAGGCAGCAGGCCTTCACCACTGAGGCTGAGGAGTGTTCTGGAAAGAAAGTGATGTCAAGGCAGACCCTGTATATCGGGTTTCTGTAATAAAAAATGTTATAGAATACAACCATTTAATGAACAAATATAGAACTGTCACAGCAGCTTCACCACACTGTTATGTGTTGCTAATACTTCACTTATCATCAGTTACATACAGATCCTGTGTAAAAATAATAAGTAGTCGTAGTAAGTGGACTGAGATGATTAGATCCTTGTAATGGATAATGTGTGTGTGATGTAAGGCCTATTATGAGCTGTAGAGCCTGTTCTCTGGTCTCATCTAAAGGTTTGGAGCTGACAGAGGTAGGAGGTGAAGGTGTGTGAGGAGCACACAGCGAGTCCTGACGTCTTGAAGGTCAGCGCTGCCGTCTTTCATCAGCAGCCTTCCTTCAGTCTGCGGTGTGTGTGAAAAAGCAGCAGGACAGAAGAAGTGCTGCTGTGTCTGTGTTTATGTGTGTGTGTGTGTGTGAGTATGTGTCACAAGTCACGTTTGATTTTTCACTACAGCATTTTTAATAATTAGAGCCTGAAACATTACCATATCCCATTAATTTCCATTCAATTCAATTCAATTTTATTTGCATAGCCCAATATCACAAATCAAGGATTTGCCTCAAAGGGCTTTACAGTCTGTACAATTTCCACATAGGCAGGTTTTAAACATTCTATTAAACATTCATGGTTATCACCAAATTCCACAGCATTCTTATACAATAGGTCCCAAAGTAACTCTCATTATTAGTTATTTTACTGCAGCATTTTTAAATTATTAAACACTAAAGTCATACCCAATATGCATACATTTTGGTTGGTATAAAAAATGCTGAACACACTGGGTATGAAAATGCGGGGCCCATGTTAATATTCAGACTTTTTCCAAATGAACCCTTTTTCTTCTGCCATTACATAGCCTGGCATTGTCAGACAAATTCTTAAATGAGAATTAGTCTTGATCCTCTCAGTTCATATTGGATTTCCAAAGGCTTATTAACAGGCTCAGACTAAAACATCTCTGAATGCAGCTGGACAGACCTACAGCCAATCAGAGCAAGAGTAACAGACAAAAGCCAATGGTGGACAGGCAGCAGCTACAGGTTGCAGCCCCTCATCGTATCAAACCACACCTGAAATCAGTTTAAATGGGAGCAGTACCAGAGCGAATGGTAATTTGCTCACATCCGGATGCATCTGGTTCCCAGGCTCATCATTACCAGCTTACTCTTCAAACTGTCAGGATTGTCAAATTATATATTGTGATAAATATTTATATTGAGCAATATAGGAAAAAATAGCGATCGTATTCTTGCCACATCACACAGCTGTAGTTCAGGATAAATTTTGAGTAGATGTTCAAAAGTAGGAAAATTACTTTTAAAATTATTATTTAAAAACACAGTATTCCTCTGTTTTGTTCTGTTTTTGAAGCTAGATCGTGTTCAGTTTTAGGATACCTCACTGTATCCTTCAGATCCCCGTGTTGGACTCTCCAATTTGAAGCTGTATCATCTGGCTCACTTACTTAGTTTATCCTGCCAATGTTTGATGATGCGTCATCTTCTTTTTTTATGCCTCCTGTTTCTGAGTCTCCATTGTAAGATTTAAAGAACAAATCAAACCAATCCTGGACCAGTCTCAAAATCTAAATATCCAGGTTAGATGAGATAACTTCTTCACCCCGTTACTCCATTCTGGCTGGACTGAATGTTGTTCAAACAGAAATGAATGCCCAGCTTTTCAACAGGTTGACTGTACAATCCTCTACAGTCTGTATGTGCAGAGGCTTGGTGGTTATGCTCTAGGCTAAAGCACAGCTGACATGGAATTAGCAGCATAACACAGTCTGATCAGTTGAGGTGCTGAAATCCAACATTCAACTATAAATCAAATTCAACACCATAACTATCTGCAAAAGGACTGACGTTTACCCCTTGTATGAGTGTAAATCTAGTTAGAGGTTTCAGATCTTTATCAAGCTTTATTGACCAAGTACTTTCTACTAGTTTCTCACCAGCTAACAATTCAATTCAATTCAATTTTATTTTATTTATATAGCCCAATATCACAAATCAACATTTGCCTCAAAGGGCTTTACAGTCCATACAAGGTACAACACCCTCTGTCCTTAGACCCTCGGCATGAGCAGACATGAGCATTTTTATATGACAGGCCAGTTTGTTACTGATTGCTTAGATTTGAGAGAGTTTAGTATTTAGTGGCATCTAGTGGTGATGTTGCAGACTGCAACAACTGAATACCCCTCACCTCCTCCCCTAGGTTGGGTACTAAAAACCACAGACCATGTATAAAAGAAGTGGACGGAGGCACCGTGACACTACCCTTTGTTATTTTGAAGCTTGAGGTTTGATTATGGTCATCGTCATGTTGGCTCTTCGGAACCAGAAGTGACCATATTTGTACAAAGGGGCGGAGCTGTGGGAGCGCAGGTGGTCAGAGCCATCTGCAAGGGGTGAGCTAATGCCAAATGCAAGCTTACTCACACGGTAAGCAAGTAATTAAGTAATTTGAAGGTCTTGTTATGTAACTTATGAACCACAACTACAGCTGCTTGTCAGGAAAAAAATACATTTTATCCAATGAACAGAAGGTACAAAAGTCCATGTCAGCAGGCGAGCGATCTGTCAAAGTCCAACATGGCTGACATAAAGGCCTCCTAAAATCTTATTAATGGAGTGATAATTTAAGGATGGACCAGATCACTTATTAGAGGGTCCAAATAAAACATATGGGACCAGAATGACTCCTGGAAAAAAATGATTGCCTTCTAGAGAGAAGTTCAATGTAAGTCTATGGGAGCCAGAGTTTTTGGAACTTTAATATGACGTGACTGCACATTATGAAGTGACTGCACATTAAACAGAGCAATGTAGACCAACGTGAACCACTAAATCCTTTTAATCAAGCCTGGGATCATGAAATAATGTCATATTCAAATGAATCCGGTCAATGTCTCATTAGAATCGGTTCAGGTTGAGGTCAGAAACAAAGAATAAGCTGAAATATGGATCTCCAGCCACAGCACCCTCAGGTGGTCAGAGGGCACAGCGGTGCTCTAATGGCACACCGAGTCTGACATTAGGCCACAGAGTGTAGGCTTCACCTGACACTTCTACGCTGCATGAGTGTGTGTGGGTGTGTGCATCCACTCCCACTGCTGCTCATTTCCTGTGGCAGGATGCTGTCAGTCCATCTGAAGGAGAAATACAATTAAGTTTCATTTTTACATTTAGCTCGTGCTTTTCTGACGGCCTAAATTGTCAGCTGCCTCCTTCTAGGAAGCATTCTTGGTTTTTTTTGTTTTTTTGCTGGTTCATTGTCATCATTGCATTTTTGTTCCCCCCAAATGGCTCCATATTTTCCTGAAAACATGATGGTTTTTGTGGCCTTTTTATTATTCTTCCTGTCTGTAAACCATTTCCCCTTTCAATTTTAGCATTTAGGTTGTTTGGAAAATGTTTGTTGAGGAGGTTTTTTTTTTTTATTTCTACAGGATATAAACACGTTCTTTATGAAAGTCTGAATTCTTCGACTTTGATCTACAGTCCTCACTTTGAGAATTTTGACATAATGCTTTGGTGTATCTGTTTGTGTGTGTGTGTTTGTGTGTCCAATTATAGCTCAGTTATTAGGCGAGACAACAGTGCCCCCTGCAGTTTAAGCCAAAACATACTCTCAGCCATACCACACAGCGTTATATTGTACCATCAACAGTAACGGTGTAGTGATTATGTGTTTGGTCTGACATTTATTCTTTTCATCAGTGCATGTGTGTTTAGCCCCTCCATTCTGTATCACCTCGCTGTCTCTGTTGCTGCTGTATTGGCTTTTGAAGGCAGAGACAGTCATCAAACATAAACAGTTACTTTACACACTTGAAAAGCGCCTGAGAGATGCTTTGATGCTGAAAGCAGACAGAGGTGTAGCAGCAGTACAGTTGCAGTTGTGGATGTGCTCTGCCTGATGGGAGAGAAAGCCAGCTGGAAACGAGGTAGTGGTTAAGACATCAACGGCACATAAATGATGCAGTCCCCTTCTGGATAATGCACTATGGCAGTTTGGAGTTACACGGCTGAACATCTCTGTACAACTGCCCCGTGCAGCTCTGGGTGAGGCTTTTAGAATTCATAAAGTGTCGCGCCTCAGCTGCCTGTAACACAAAGCCAACACACCTCATGCCTAAACAACAGCATAGGCAGATTACCAATCACTCCCAGAATGAAATATAGGCAGGAAATATTACTACTGTCATAATATAACTGTCACATTAAGCTGAAAGAAACACAAAGTAAAACTAAAGAAAGAATAAAGAACTACAGAAACAGAAAGATGGAATGTCATTAGTTTAGCAGATAATTAGACATTAAACCACAGTTTTGGGGCAATTAATTGTTTGACCTAATGGTTGATGAAAAGTTTGCACCATGTTTCATGCAAATCCAAAATAATACAGCACATCCTCAGGCCCAAATGACAAAATAGGATGACTACCAACCACTCCCAAAATGATGTGTGGTATACTTTAACACTATCAATGATATTTTTTATCTGCAACTATCATATGTCATTTGGACCAAGGGACAGGGACCTGTGCTCCAAAATGAAGCTAATGCATTAGTATGCTAAAGTGTAATACCACCGATGGCCACTAGATGCTGCTTCAAAAAGCCCTGGCTCCCATAGACTTTATATATAGATATATAGATATTAGACATAGATATTAAACTTCTCTCTCTGTTAATGATATCTTAGGGTGAATAGAAGCTTTGATGTCTGCCGTGTCAGGTTTTGATTGACGGCTCACTCACCTGCTGAATCAGGCTTTGGTACTTATGATTTACATTGTTGAATTAGGCTGCTGATGTTGATAGTATCACGTTACACACTCACTCAGATAACTGGCCTTTCCCACAGTCAGCGAGCCTCTAACTCAGAGCACTGGGGGCGATGCTGCGGGGCATCCAGAAAAAACAGAAAATAGTAGGCTATATGTTATGTTCTATTATGTTTACAGCTCAGTTTTACACTTGTCATTTTACCTATGTGTTGGATTGGCCTTGACACTGTGAGTGCACGTGGGTCGGATGATGACACTTGCAGACTGTTTGGTGCGCCCCCTTGGATGGATGGTGGCCCTAGTATTTGCCGATACCACCTATGCCCAAGGCTGGCTCTGGTGGTGAGTTCAGGATGCAGAAGCTGTTAGAGAATAGATAAGGATCAAGTATTACATGGTATTACATTAATATCAATACAGCTAGATCATAAGATGGTTCTTCCCACTTTCTATACAACTTAGTTTACTTATGGAAGAACTTAGCCAGCACTGTTAATCAATAATTAAATCTCCAACAATCAATAGTCGGGCCTCCATCCAAATGTATCGTATATTTTAACTGGAGTTACTGAAAATTGGCAAAGGAAAATGTAAATGTATGAAGATTTACATCCACTACTGTTATGCAAACATTAAGAGTTAAGTTCATCATCATCAAGGTTTACATTTTTGCCAGTTCAGTGTAGTGTTTGATTCATTCATTGTTCATTAAGGAACTGATCGCTAGTCTGGATCACATAACATTGTTTTACACTCTTCCAGGGTTTCTGCAGTTCTTTCCATCTAACACGGTACTTTTGTTTGTTTCTTGTGTTACATGTTTTTTTGCGAATTCTAACACACTTTTGAGATTTTATGTCATTGTGTCACAGCTCTGCTCACATACAATACTTGGAGATAAACATGTAACTTCTACATCAAAATAAAACTCAATCCAAACCTAACCATCTTTTTTCACAATGGCGTTTTTGCAATACAATGATATAGACATGAACCATTTGAATGACTCCTTCAAAGCAGAAACAACACGTGATGTACTTGATGTACGTTATGCAAAACACTGCTGTCTGTAGTACTTTGTTTACCTTTTTACTTTTCTAATACAGGCTTCTGTGAAAACTACTCTCACACAAAAATACAAAAGCTGCAGAAAAATATACAGCTTATCATTTTTGCACTGCAGGTTTTTCAAAAGAAAAAAGAATAGTACACTACAGTAATCACGGAATGGGTGAATGGTTTTGGATCTGCTTTCTGTCCATTGTGACCACATCATCTCATCTACATCACAAGCAATATCATCCCTGGAGAGACAGCAGTGAAAATACCCTGACATTGTCGGAAATACATCTGTCTATTGCCTGGTCTGCCTGGTGCTTTGTTCTGGTCCTCTCCTCCTCTTACTCCTCTCTCTCTCTCTCTCTGCCTCTTCCTCTTGTCCACTGCCGACTCACCACGACTCGTCACGGCTTGGCTCGGTTTGGCCTGTTTACTATACCTGCATTTTCACTGCAGGTATAGTACTTGCTGGTCATCATAGCGATGCAGCATAACTTGTTGTGATGTTGTCTTCAGTGCGACTGAGGCAGCAATGGAGGAGGATGAAACTTAAAAGTGTAAGCTATAATTTCTGAAATGAAACACTATGTTAAGATTTCTTTAGGTGAGAATATAGTTGTTTACACATAAAATCTGTGGTCGATTTATCAAGATAGAGCCTACTTGAAAATTACTTGTGAACTGTGTCTGCATGGTTTTACGCCACATTTAGTATCGCCTGGGCTCGCTTGGAACCTCAGCGGATGTGATACTAGAAATAGTCCGCGATAGTCAAGGCGAGTCGAGCCGATACCAGCAGTGGAAAAGTGGCATTAGTCTCACTGTGTCCAAACACAAGTGTGGACTGCATCAGACCAGTCCAGAACCCACACCCTCTTCTTCCTCATCCAGGTCTTTGTAATGTGACCAATATGTGGCAATATATGATTATGGAAAATAAGCAAAGAGAAAAACGAGCACTTTGGACATTTGAGGGGCAAAGGGGTAGCCACTCATTCACCCTCAGCTGCTCCCTCTGCAGGTGCATGCCTTCCAACCAACACCTCTTAATCACACACCTCTTAATCTGAATGCAGAACAAACCTATGACATGTTATCGTCCACCTCCACCAATGACTCAGATTAACTTAACATCATTAAAACATTAAATGGAACCCACATTGCTTTCACCGATTCATATAAATACCTTGATATATGGCTTGATAGCAAATCTAATTAAAAATGTATATTCAGCATCTGGTTCTAAAATTAAAAATCACACTGGGTTTTTGATAGAGACTTAAAAGACTGTCTGTCTTCCTCCAACCATAGCATTTTTGTGCAGTTAACATTCATGTCTGTCCTTGATTATGATGATGCTATAGTTCTCTGTATCACATGGTTGGACTTCCTTAGAGTCAAGAAGAAATATCCATCTCATGTTATTCATTTATAAAGCTCTACCCTTACAACTTCCAAACTACAATACCCATAGATATGAAATATCCTTATGCTTATACTCCATATGTGTGATGTTGGCAGAAGGGGTTTTAAGTATACTGTGCATGTTTTAAATGGAATGAGCTGCAGACTCTCCTCAACTTGAGACTTTTATCCTCTTGGAGATTTTAAAGCTTTATTTTTTTTTTTTTATTATTCTTGTGGTTTTAATTTCTTTATCGTTCCATATTATGGTGGAGTCTTACTGAACTACGCTTAATAAAACTCTGGTAAAAGGTGAAGTCCACTAACCAAAGTGAAAGTAACCACAACAACACAAAAACAACCTAACAACAGCTGCCACAGTGTTTGGAAAAGTACCTGAAATTATACCAGCGATGAATTAATCACTGCCAGCGGCGGGTGACTGATGATGGGGATGTGGGGGGATGGGTCTGCTCCTACACACTCCATCACTGAAGCGTTTGATAGGCTCACTAAGTCTACAGCTGTTGAATTTTAAACTGTAATGAATCACGGTGGCTCTGATACAACTTATCTTACTCAATATCATCCTTCACATTACTTGAGCTGCACTTAGGCTATGGTAGTGACACTAATAGATGCAAATATATGAGTATGAGTTACTTTACAGACAGTATCAGGAGAAAGTTTTTATCTTGATATTAGCCTTTTAAATGAGAGCTGGGACTAAAGTGCAGCCTGCCTCTGTTTTTGCTTGTACCAGTGTTCACTGGCCGACCCTGACCTCTACCCCATTAGACCCCCTGTGGTTCCATCATCAACCATGCATGTTACGCAGCTCAGCTTCCTTTACACCCTGCATGCAGTTTGGACGGTATTAAAGAAAGAAAGAAAGAAAGAAAGAAAGAAAGAAAGAAAGAAAGAAAGAAAGAAAGAAAGAAAGAAAGAAAGAAA
>JAPQRN010003409.1:32107-45299 GCA_037367275.1 Coranthus polyacanthus | reverse complement strand
CAAAAGAGATACATGTTTAGGGCTGTATAACTACATGGATTTTCCTTCTTCTTCTCCCAAAAGAATCACCTTTTTGAGGGACTGAACACGTTTTTAGATTTAATGGGCATGGACGTTGCAACATGGTTTGACACCACTTCCGATAACATTTTAAAAATCCAGCCCCCGGATGTGGTTTCACTTAAATGGACCAAATTCTTTAGGCACATGCTTCAGGTCCAGGTGCACGAAAAAGTCTCTTGGAGTCATGCCCGAAACCCAACAGGAAGTGAGGTATTTTTTGCAGTTTCCAACCCTTGTACTTTAACAATGTCCTCCTAAAACGTTCAAATGTTGTTAGCGTCATCTAAAGAAGTTAGAAAAGTTATCGCAAATGGTGACTTTTTGTTGAATGGTGTTGTCGTGGTGATGCAAGTTTCAAAATTAAGCCCCCACACTCACCTATACATATCAAATTTAGGAGGGATGTGCATCATGTCCAGATGCACAAGAAAGCCTCTTGGATCCATACTCTATGTTCAACAGGAAGTCTGATATTTTGGTTTGAATATGCATTTTCTTCCCCCTGTTTCTGCCATTTCCAGCCCTCGTTTCACCAGGAAATTATATATAATTAGTGGCTGTTGTCTAACGCCACATTGTGGACACAGGAAGTGATATTTAACTCCTCTAAGCAATATTGGAAATTAGGGCCGAGTCTGATGACATCTACCTGTCCACAATAAAACTCCTGGATGCAGCCCGCCTCAACGAGTGCAGGGGGGCAAGGGTCTGACCATCGTTGCTTGCAGCTACAATTTGTTCTATATGTGTCATTTGTGAAAACATGGTTTGGAAAAAAAAAAGCCTGCAAAAATGCACACCTCGTTGCTCGGCTGGTCTCGATGGTCGTCTAATTACAGCCAGAACATGTGGAAGCCCTGCAGGTTCTCTCTCTTCACACATATAAACAAGAGGCCTGGGATTGTGGTGGGTTCATCTTGTTTCACGTTGTCGGCCTCAGGCAAACACAGCACTCACTCCTCTGCTCTTTCCAGGTGATAAAAAAAGAAAAGTAAGCTGCCATTTTGTCAAAGCCGCTCTCAGCAGCTGAGAGCTGATCGATCAAAGATGGACAGGTGACACTCATTACAATCGGATGATAGTTTTTCTATCCATGCCATACTTTATACAGTAGCAGAGTCCAGCACCTTAAGTGGCACAGTGTCATTGTAACCTTTACTATCAACTGAATCTCCAGTATGTAGCCTACTTTTACACTACTGGGAAGCACTGGGAGCTCTGTCAAGGACACCCTAATGATATCTGTGGGAGCTGGGGGTTCCTCTACATTTTCCCAGCCAGCCTGAGGTCAAAGTACACGCTCAATAAAGACTGTTCTGTGTCTGCACTGCATTTCATTCCGACTCCATCGAGCCACGCGTGTTTAAGTTGTGACAATATATGGTTATATTGATGATTCAGTGATATCTCTGTGTAACAGTCAGCGTTTGGAAATAGTTACATGTAAAGTACAAAATAAATGTAATCTGAAAAATATGTAATTCATTTACATTTACTTAAATGCTGGTAATTACGTTATTGTTATGTTCTTTTTGGTAAAAGCGTATACAGTGGAACGTTCACTCTGTTGTTTTGCATCTTTTCTCCGTTCAGTGCTGCCTTTTCTTTTGGCAGATTTCAGCACAATGCAGGTCAGCAAAGCTACTGGGACAAATCAACGCGTCAACAAGTGCAGGATGAGCTGTGTCTACATCGCGACAGACACTATTTATTCAGCACTGTTTGAGATTTTTCAAGACTTAACTGTTCATCACCCTGACTTGTGTATCACTAATGAACCACGTGTCAGTAAGGAAGCATAAAATGTAACATGAACGGTTTCATTTCCATAAAGTGAGTCGTCGCTTTAAAATAAAATTGGGGAGCGCCGATTCTTGACAATCTGCTGACTGGACAACATTTCATGCACAACTGGCATCACTGTAGGTAGAACTTAAGAGAAAGAGCTCATCACGTGAATAGAAGGGTTTAGAAGCCATGTTTCCATCACCATATTTTAACGCATATTTTGAAGAACTGCGTTAGAAAACATTTAACTCCTGACCGTTCAGAGGTTTCCAGCATCTTCAGATATTCCCATAAAACTACAGGTAGGAGACGGAATCATTCCTCTGTCTATTCTTCTGCTAGACTACTTCTACAGCTCCAAACTAGTTAGTCCTTTGTAGAAGTCTTTTCAGCGACCAGACGTGTAAAAGAGGCGTGACACATGTCTGGATTACACAAAGCACGGCAGGAGCTTGACTTGTTTTCCTCATTCGGAAGTTGTGTTAGTTATTTACAATCATTTTCAAAATGATTTCGATTGTGTGTGTTAGGTAAAAGAATGTATGTCACCCCTGCATCGCCTACTGACACGTTATGCCACGCTGTGATTGAATTCAAATTGAAATCACATGTTTGCAAAGAATCCATCAAGGTCCCTTCTCTCGTCAGAGTACAATCACTTACACCTGTGTGGATGTTTGTGGTTCTGTTTTTTTGGACCGGTTTGGAGACAAGCCACAGTTCTTTTCACTGCTCGCTGAACAAAAACATGCATTAAAATATATATCTTTATACACCAGGTAAAGGCTTTTCACATGTCACATCAATGTTTTTCATCAAATATCTTGTCAAACGCTATATAAAAACCACCAAAACTACTACGAGAACAGATATAAGGGCAACACGTGGAGACAGACCCCTTCGTTCCCTTGATTAAAAACGTCACCATTTAATGTTGACACGTTTTTTTTTTCTTAAAATTTAAAGAGTGTTATACTTATGTAATTGTGTGGAGTTTCATGTGGATATACTGTACGTGGTGATCTTCAGACCTTTAGAAAGAGATCCAAGCCCAACCCATATGATGTGATATGTGTTCACACTTACGAGAGCGTCCTTTCCAGTCTGCTGCCGGTCGAGCCAAGGATCTCCCCCAGTGTACAGAACATCTGGCCCAGGAAGTCCTGCACAAGCAGACCACGGGTACAGGTCGGTTTAGCGATCCTTATGTGAAACATGCAGGTTTACATTTTACATTGCCTACTGTAGCCCTTAGCTTGAAGCGACGACACTATGAACACAAAACAATAAAACAAAGTGTGTTCTGTGGTTTCTGGGTTTTTTTCTTTGTAATTGTAACTTATAATGCAAGTTTCTTCTAGTTCTTGTAGTAAAACCACCATTAAAAAAATAAGCTGGTCAAAAAAAGACACTGAAAAGAACAAACAGATAACATTCTGCTCTGGGAATTTCACAATTACAGCTGTATTCTCCGAGGTGAGCAGATCTACTCGCTCCAGCCCCAGTGGTATTTTATCTGCTTAACAGTACATCACCTTTTAGTTTCAGCTAAGCAGTCACAGGAACTCCCTAAAAGGTCACAGTCATGCACCAGTGAGAGTAACGCAGCGCTCAGACCTCAATTTAGCTCAGGAAACATTCAACAGATACCAAAGACAAACACAATATAGGAATTCAATGTCACTTTACCTTCTGCTCATCGGGATGGGCAGGCAATAAAGAATGGCAGATACAAGTTAAAGGAAAAGCATCTCAAGGTGGTAAAAATAAATGCTACAATATGAAAACCTTTGCTCTGTTTTTCTGAACTCATGTCAAGTGTCTTCATCATGAGTGCAAACAACCTCTGCTCTAAATTCCTCTTGATATGAATCATGTATGTTGTCAAAGTGACACTATTTAATCGCCATGCCATTACTTTGTTACAAATTTAACTACATCAAATTCAGTTACATTATGTTAAATTAGATAAAGACATGGCAGAACATTAGATTTCTCAAAGGCTGCTTACGTGTTTGGAAAGGTTGGAGCTCCTGGTGTCCACATTGTACCTGAAACAAAACAAACATCAGGAGACTTTAGATTCAGAATCTTTGAAAAACATACCGTTATGGACTTACGACAGAGCTCGAAAGACACTTAAAACATGGGGTGGAACGGAACAGCTGTAAGAGAAAAAGAAAACCCTCTCGACTCTGTCGCGTACGTCACTTGACAGGCACCGCAGATATAACGGACAGCTCTCCTGGGAATACAAAGATAAAAATCATGTATGGCAATTAAATAATTAGACTTGGTGCACACAGGAGAGATGAGTCAAAAGTGATAAAAAATAAATATATGGATCTGGGGCATCATTGAAATATAATGAACTGTGGGATCTCTTTCTCTTTTCTGGGGCCACTGTACTCCCTGAGGACTTCCTCTTAGGCATCTTCACTTGGGTTCCTTTGTAAAGGTTTCTGCTCATGTTTGACAAAGGAAATCCACTCGTGTGTCGAATACCATAACACTGACATCGTGTATTCTTCAGATCCTCATCTCTCTCTGGATCTCTTGTCCTTTCCTTCTGCTGTCACCAGCTGCCTGAAGTCTGCAGTCAGGACGGAGGTTGACGCTGAGCTTTCCGAAAACCTGATACAAATATCTTTTCACCTGTATCGTGATCGCTTTCTCTGCTGGAAGTAGGAAGCCACAGGTTTAGTCAATAATTAACATCTTCATCACGGCAGGAGTTTCGAGGCTGCATAAAATAGAGATGGAGCATTAATGGAGGTTCAGAAAGTGGTTTTAAAGGGAATTCTGAACAGCTCTGACTACTGTACTGAGTTACTTACTATAAAGACATACTGTACATCTGAGTGGTGTTCAGGTCTCGAGAGAGCCTGGCAGAAGATAAGTGAGACATCCTATGTACTGTAATGTTTCTGCTGAAGCCCTGTGGACTGGCTGCTCCCCTGTTAGCAAGGGCAGAAGAAAAGCTAAGACAATAAAATCTAACTGTCAAACTTAAAACATTTAGACAGCACAGAGCCTTCGATGTCTTTCAAACTGTTGGCACAAAACTTCCCCCGTCAATGACGCTTCTTTGTACACTGCAGCATTTTTTGCATTTCAAAGAGAAGTGGAAGTTTGTAATAGGAAATGTAGGAAGAACAGTTAGTTTATGTCCCCAGATGCTCAGCATTGTTTTCCCTTCCCTCTTTCATATTTAACAACTGCAATTTCTTCCCGCATTTCCAAATATTACATTTGCTTGTTTTTCCGAGACTGTCCTCCTGTTGAAAACTTGTTCATAGTGACGTCCTGTTCTTTATAGTAGTCCAAATCGTCCTGTTGTGACGTTATCATGACATGAGAAAGGCTGGTGGTGACGTCGTGAAGTCGTTGTGGTGGAATAACAAACCTGTGGACTTTAACACAGGAGACCAGCACTCGTTTCCCGTGCAAACTGAAAGCAAACATTGTTATGTCCATGTCTGTTAGTTTAACTTTCACAACCATCATCACAGTCATTCTTATTCTATTTACTGGTCCAAACCACCCGATGGTGCCGCCTGCGACTCGGCTTGTCAAATCTCCAGAGGCTGGTTTTATAACATAGCGTATGTTCTTCTCAGCATCTATGCGCTGTTGCTCCCCTGTCATCCAGAAGTGCGGTGTTATCACCAGCTGTTCCCCTGGTGAAATGCTGTCTTATAACTGGTATTTTCTCTACTTATTAGCGGTGACATCTACTCCTTTGGACAATGGAACTGCTCTGGGAATAACCACTTGTTAAATTTTTGCTGATCCATCAATACTAAATATGCAACTGTAGTGAGTAATAACTTACTATCACTACTCCCAGTCCTGGGTATGATGTTAAACTGTAAATGATGGGGAGGCTCTGGCTCGGGAGTTGCAGATTTCTGGCAGTAGACACCTGCCAGGGCCCCAACTATGGGTTAAATAAACCCTGCATCGGGCAGCAGTGATGCAGTACAGATGTTTTGGTGGAAGAACCTGATTGCAGGTCAACGGCGAACCCTGATAGTGTCGACAGGCGTGCCGGTAATCGCAGTCACGACTGAGAGACTCAGGTAAAGAAGGCAATGGAAACGAAAAGAGACTTGTTGTTACAGAAACAATACATTGTCACGTCCAGCTGCATTGGTGTGAATGGGCAGGGTTTCAGAACGTTGCAGTTCAGTGCTTTGCAAGCAGTTGCACATTTTCAGTCTCGTTTTACCCCTAACCAAGTTGTTTTGTGCCCAAAACCAACATTTTAACATTGTTTGTGGTATTATCTCTCCGGCTGCCTGTAGGGGTTCATTTATGATATGGGTCCCATTCTGAAGGTTTTGGCCATCGCCATCTTGGCTTTTTGGAGCCAGAAGTGATTGCATTTGGACAAACGTGTGGAGCTGGGGAAGAGCGAGGGGTGATGGGTAAACTAACACCACTGGGTTGAAGTTATACAAGTATTAATACACAAGGAGACCAGGTGAGGTTAAAAAAATTGGCTTAGACCTCAGAGGGTTGTATTACACTTTATATGTACAATGCATTCCTTTTGAATCTGCAAATACTGAAAATGTACCCAATTAAATTCAGTAATGGCTTCCAATAGATTTGATAAGCAGGTTTGATACTGGATTTGGAATCAGTAAAAATCAAACTCCATCCCCACTCCTCACCTTTCTGTCTCTCAACTGCTTTGCTATTTTTGTCTTCACCTTCACCTCTTGGTCCCACGGTGCTGTGATGGACAGTCGATCGTTCTGCATGGTCAGAAATGACACCAGCACTACGACCTGTCTGACAGCCCTGTGCCATGTCCTGACCAGCTGGCCCTCCATCAAGACAAAATGTGGAAACGCTGGCAGAAAAAAGCCCCTGCACTGAACTCCTCTTTTGTCATACACTGATTGAAAGGAAATGGATTGATGGCGTAATATCGGAAAATGCCAATTCCCCACTGAAATCATTTCTATTGCCTGCTGTTTTCTGGGTTTCACATTTCTGAGTTCAGCATATGCCAAGTGTCGGGTTATAGGGCTTTGAAGAGGGAAGTGAAAGCCAGAGACTAATGGAAATAATGGAATTGAGAGGAAATATTTGAGAGCTACATATACCTCCAGCAGAGCACTGTGGTTTGCCCGAAAGTGCCAAATGCGGTGCTTTCTGCCATTTAAAACAGTCACTCCAACTCCCTCACACACACTTTTATTATATTTCTATCCTGTGTGTGTCACCATGAGTCTTCAATCTCTTTCCTCCTCTGTTTCTACAGAAATCTCTCCAACCCCCCCACATTACACTCGCCTGGCAAAACTCTCCTTCACCAGAGATGTCAATTTGAGCTCAACGCCGAGCTCGGGTGGGATCAAATGAAATTACCACGCAGTAGGATAAGCCTGTGAGCGATGACCAAATGAGATTTTTTACTGCGGAGGAACGACAGAGTTGCTAAAAAATCTAATGACCTTCATTTACATGGCAGGCGGCAGTGAGCTGGAGGGCATCAGGGTATCAGAAACAAAGGTGAAAACAGTTTGACAGACTCCAAGTCACCTTCAGATTTCTTCAGACTTCTAATTTCATTCAATTTCCCTTTCACTGCCCACAGCAGATTAGGCAGAGTTATGCATTCAAAGATCTGCATATTTCAACTGCAACAAATATCACAATCTGCATCACAGATTGTTGGCGTGGTAGCCTCAGTAGTTCTCGAGTGAGACTCCTCAGAACCTCCTTCTTCCATGGCTGTATTCTTATAAAACTCAGGTACACAGTGAAAAGTGTGTAAAAATATGATCTGATTCATATATCACGGTGATGATCACAGACCGCTAGAGTGGCCAAAAGATTGTATCACAATGTTTTGGATCACAATTTCAACTGTGATCTTTCTTTTCAGTTTTCAAATGTACTTTAGATGGATTCTATTTACACAAATAAAACCACAGACTGTATATAATTAGTAGGATTAGGTTAGGAGAAACCGTGACATCACCCACTGGTTTCTGAAGTGTCATTTTGAAGCCAGCGGTTTGACGCCATGTTGGCTTTTTGGAGCCGGAAGTGACCGTATTTGGTCAATGTAAGTCTACGGGAGCCAGGGCTTTTTGAAAGATCATAGGATTGATCACTAAGTACTATTGTAAGATCTGAAATAACACTCCTCATGTTATATATGTCTATAGTTTCACTTCATTTCATATATTGAAAGTTTTACAATATACTGACCATGTATGTCTAAAAGACGTATTAGAAAAGAGTTGATTATATAAGACTATAATGTCAGTGGCCAGGGTCAACCTAAGAAAATGTGTTTGTTTAAGGCAATATTACAAGATCATAGGAGCAGCTGCAGCTGCAGCAATATCCACAAAACAATAACTGAAGCTGGAGCTCTGTTGTTATTATGAGTGCAATGATTGAAACAGAAAACACGAAAGAAATGTTTCTTTTTTCATTTTATTTTCTGCAGTTTTACTTTCCACCTACTGAGGTATGACCTTAAAACTTTTCTCTTAAAAAGTGTCAGGACACATTGATTGCTTAATTATGGAGAATCATTAGCTGTTAATGGCATTTTTAAATGTTTCCAACACTGCAAAGTCTAATGACTTTTAGGAGTTCAACGTTAACATTTCACTTTCTACACAGTGTGCGCTGCTGCGTTACAGGACTGAAACCAAAGAGGCTTATGGATTCATTAAAAAGGTGTCTACTGGAATGTGGTCATGATGTGATTTCCACATTCACTCTGCATCGTGATGAGGCTGCTCCTATTCTACCTGGAAACAGCAGACAGCAGCGTACACGTAAAACCCTAATTACACACCGCTGTACCGTACTTTAACTTAAAGTCTGACTCATTCCTTCGGGGCGCATTGATAAAATGTAGAACAGCTGTAATTACATTTTTTTCCAGAATAACCGATGATTGCAACGCCTGTGCTTAGTGTGGTGGCTTCTGCACTATTAACACATGTGGTTACGTCGGTGTTTTCAGTACAGCCTTGATATTTGTCTGATTCTGGACTGATCTGGTCAATCTGAGACTTACAACTACATGCAACTAAATTGCACCAGCAAACGTGCTCTTCTATTATAGGTAAAAAATGAGACGAAAACTAAAACTAGCAGAGAAAAAATGATTTCGTTTACTCAATAAAAAAAAAAAATACACAAAAACTACAGCGAACAAAGCGACACGCACCTTTAAGAAACAATGGTGTGTAAATCATATTTAATGCATTCGTTCATCCTTTATCAGCTTCTGTAAATCAATGCTTTTCTGACAATACCTAAAAAAAACCTCAAACTAAATATAAACACACTAGAACTAGTTAGTTCCTCATAAATAAAATAAAAGTACTAAAATAAAACCTACTGAAATTTCAAAACTGTAATGGCTCTGGTGAAGGATTATTTGACTGGACTTTTAAAAAGTCAGTGGTATATAATTCATCCATTGTCTATACCAGCTTATCCTTTACAGGGTCACAGGTCAACAGACAACCAGTCGTATTCACATTCACACCCGAGTGACCGATTAACCTATTAACCTACAACACCATGAAACATTCATTACTCACAATAATAAAAAGAGGCTGAGGCGTGGTCTCACATGTCGATGCAGTGCGGCCGTGGCTGCACCTTCGCACATTCATCAGATACTATTACGCACCTTTGTCAACATTCACAACTACCTGCAAAAACGTGACTTCAACCAAGTGGTGTAGGATGAACAATGTCTCACAAAGTATCTCACTTTTGAAGCAGAGAGGAGGCTGCTATGAGCTGTATCAACGCGTACGTGTACATGGGTGTACGTTCAGATTCAACTTTATTAATCCCGAGGGGGAAATTGTGTCGCTGCAAAACATCTTTTAAAAGATGGGGTTAAATTTAGGGTCTGATAGAGGTAGATATCATTCACCCTATGGATTCACCTTCAGTCTGTATCGTCAAAGTACTCGTTTAAAGTATACTTACGGATTAGGGGAATTACTGTCCTCCTGCCGTTGCGGACCAAGCACAGTGCTGTGAAATTAAAAGCTTTTCACTGGGTTTGTAATAATCTGTTAAAGTTAACATCTACAGACTACAGTAGACTCTGTGACGGATAAAGTTACTAAGCAGCCGCCAGCTGCTACTGACAAAATAAATGTCCAGAGTCACCATCCGATCTCTCATCTTTTCCTTTGAATTTACTTTCATCATCTCCTTGTCATGCCGTCTGCTATTTCAATCTATCTCTGCTTGGCAGGAAACAGGTGACAGCAAACGATAAACTATAATAGAGACCAAACGTCCAATAAACAAAGTCATTTCCCGTGTAGCGGTAGTTTTATTTATTTAACAAAACACTTAATGACCCAGTTCTGTGTAAAAAGGCCACACACACAGACTCTGCATTTTATTTAAAAAAAAAAAATACAACTGAGAATCTCTAAAAGGGTCACAAGAACACCTGAGGGTGAAGAAACCCTTTGTGTTTCAGGTATGAGTCTGAATAGTTGGCATTGTGACAATAAGAGATATGACTCATTAGTGGTGGGTGCTGAACAGAACAATTAGAAATCCTGTTAAACTAAAGCACCTGCACAATACATACAGCGAAATTCAGTGAAATGCAAAGCAGACATATAAGTACCTGCTAAATATAACATTCAAATGATATATTTCTGAACAGTGTAATCGCTGTGGAATTCACGTGACGAAACCTCGGATGATGCAACGCTTTTGTTGTCACCATTCATCGCCTCAGTCCATTCATCTCCCGTTCCTTATGGAAATAATACATCACTTTGCTCCACATCTAACCATTGTGATTCACTGGGCTAAAAATAACCTGCGTGGAGAGGTGGGACTTTAATAATTGATTCCCTCTACTGGGATGCTCCCTTTTATTGGAATCCCCTCTCCTGACCCCGCGTCAGAAAAACCACAGCTCTCTCCAGGGACTCGCTTCAGTCCATATCTGGGCCATGCCGCAAACAGACTCGATGCCCATTTATTCAAGGTTATTCCAGGTGTGTTCGGATTGTTTTGTTGCGCGGCACTGTGGAGCTGCATCGAAAAATCCGTTCTACGTTACGGAATACTGAACAACAAAAACACATTTTATCAGGATATTAGGGACTTATTGCCAAAAGATGATCAGAGATGACAAAACATATATTATCATGAACGTTCGATACAGTAAATGGCCAGTCAATCACCTTTAGTATTTTTAATGAATATAAATAATATATTCACTGCATCCCTTGGACATCAGTTCTATCAGTGCAAGTAGCCTTTTACCAGTGCTGTGTTAAAATCTATCATGAACTGAACAGCTCTGGTTACTTCCTGTGGCAGCGTTAGTAGCAGGATTTTGTGCAGGTTTGTGTTTTTTTGTGTTTTAGAAAGCAACCGCTGTGAAACCATCATAAAACACTTCTTTGCTCTCTCTAACGCCGCTTGCTCTCTTCATTCGCTGATTCTCTCTGATATTTAAGTCAAAGTACTTCTGTACGACGGTCTCACGACGGTTGGAAACACACTGGTTTGTCTCAGTAACTGGACGGACGTGAAAGAAGATTCAGCCCGTTGGCTTCGATGGAGTGAAAAATATTCATCATTCCGAACTCTCAGTTCAGTCTTTCCTTGGGGTTTTTTTGGTGCTGGATTACTGTGGAAAATTCACTTCATCATTTCTTCTCGTTAATCATTTATATTAGCGCGTATAAGGAATGTCCACCTTCTAAGCCGACGTCCAATTTTTATTGCTTTGATGGTTTTGAAATTCATTCATACATTTACATATCCAACATATACGCCTGGGTTTTGATATTTTCACCTATCAACTTTGATGACCTTGATGGTTTTGTTGGAAATTTATAAAGAATCTGAGCGAGAATCTTTATGTTGATTTTTTTCATCTAAATATTAATTATTAAACGCTTCAGTCAGTTATTAAACGCAAGAAGAAAAATGTGATTAATCATGACTATTATAACAAACTATGTGATTAAATGTCTGGCAGCCCTAATTATTATGCAATTATGATTATTAAGTTTTTTTTTCCTTTTTTTTATTGAGGTAGTTTCATAAAACCTTTTCAGACAGATAAAGAACCTCATAGGGTTCTATATAGAAACTTAATCCCTTTTTTTCTGACAGTGTAGAAAGGCCAAACTGTGTATAAAAGGTAAAAAGCATTAAAAAGATTAATAGAGATTGAAATAGTCATACTGATCATCTTCATGTTCCGGACTGTTTAGTTGGTACATGTTGTTCATATTAACTGTAACGTGATACAGTTAATAAAATGACGTCAGAGCTGTTGCCGCAGGAAAAAAATCCACACAAACCTCAAATGCAACCTGAAGGATGAACCCAGTGCTCGTTATCTACTGGTTTAGTCTTTAGTGTAAAAAAATGCCACTATCTACCAGCTTAAAAAAAATCACAATAAACAAGGAACGTTTCGTTTGCTCAGGGTTATTTCAACCCAGTCTGTTAGAAAGTGTGTCTACCGCAAATCTGCAAAAGTAATTAGGATTTGGAAAATCATAATGCGGATAACTAATGAGGATTTGTTTAGTCAGATTAACTGTGGCTCGAAGGACAGCAACGGTAGGATCCATAGATCTAGACTTTCATAAAATATTGAAGTTTTCATTCATTTTTGTTTAAATGTCAAACAACGAGGCTTGGTTTCCGAACCAAATCAAGCCCGTATCCGTATCTTTCTCTAACTTTAAAGCTACAATACGCAACGTTTCCATGATAAAATACCTACTTAAATACCTTGTCTTTATGAATCGGGGCAGGTCATCGAACCAGTCGATCTCCAAGTTTCCATGTATAAATGACAATAATGAATGTGTAATTCCTCACATTCCTGGCATTGTGGTGTCTGTGGTTTCTGAATTTCAATGATCCAGCCTCTGCATTATGTATTGTTGTCACATGACGTTAGCCGAAGATGCAACATCAGCCACTTTAAATGTGCAGAAGCCTTGTGCATCGTGCGCTAACAAGCTAATGAAGCTACAGGGTTAGCTGCTGTTGCTGTGTTGGCTTCATTGTAATTATTTTGACAAATCGTCGTGGCAACCAGAGCACATGTAAAATAGAAGACTTATCATTATCACACAGAATGGTAAAGGAGGATATAACTCAGTTTAATCTTAAAACTGTTTCAATTCCCCCGCATATTTGTGTATTTAATGTGTGTCCTTTACAATTGAGTGAGCTGCAAAACTCAATCAATCCATTTTTTGAATAACAAAATGCATTACATTACATTAATTACATTGTCCTACAGTAATGGTATACTGTTTTTAAACAGTAAGGT
>JAPQRN010003409.1:0-32007 GCA_037367275.1 Coranthus polyacanthus | reverse complement strand
CCAACTAACCTTCAGTGTCACAGCGTTTCCACTTGTACTCCTATATGTGCTATTTGTGGAATTAGGAATTCAGGGACAATTGCGTTCATTGCGTATGTCAAATGTTTTCTGCATAATGTGCCTAATGCACCGACAGTTGGTTGTGATAATATTTTGCTCGTCTGACAATAAAACCAAGGCTTGCTTTTCCACAAACAGCAGCAGCAAAATATTTGCCGTCATGTGTGAAGGACAGTGAAGCAGCATCTAAAGTGCACAACAGAACTGATGCATAGTACTTGAGAGCTTTGAAGAGAGAAAGCCGGTGTGTTAATTTTTGCAGTGCTTAATAATTCAGCGTTAATGATTTACTTTGTCAGGAGATTAAGACTCCTCACTAAGCAGGGCAGGTGCTGTCCCTGGGGACGAGCTTTACACTTAACACTGAGTGCCATTAAAAACTTCTTAGATGGTCTTATGCAGACAGAATAACAATGAAATGTATTTTCTGTTCTCTGTTTTCAGCTCAGTTTAAGTTCCCCATATAGCTTTGTGCCATGCATTTCTGGCGTGCCACAGGGATGTAAACTAGGACCGTTCCTGTTCTGCATATGTGTAACTTTTCAACATGGCAGAAACCATACATAAGCAGATAACACCGTTCTTCACTATTAAGTGAAAACAACCCAACTGCCAGGAAAAAAAATGTCGTTTTTTACTCTAGTTTGCCCCTTCTCTGCACTCAACGAACAGGGGAGCAGCATTAGCGAGAACAAAGCCGCGATACAGAGAAATAAAACATTATTTTCTGAATGTTTTGCAGCGGTTATGTTCTAAATCGCCAATAAACACACTCACGTTTTTTGCACAGTGTCGTCTGCTGCAGCCATGTGTATGACTTACCCAGTCATTTCAGTGCAGCAAAACAAGAGGAAAATAAAACAAATACACAAAGCAGGTAAACACACCCCCCACTTCTAGTGGGACAGTGACTGAAGCAGGATTATTATTGTATGAGTCTATACATTTTTCTTAACAAAAATCCTACATATAATATTTTTTTTAAGTGTAACATCTATGCTATATGTAATGTCGATATGTAAACGTCATGCTCTCCACTTCAGCCTCCTCTCCCTCTAGCCACAAACCACTCTCTCTTCTCTCCCTGTGAATATGTGCGTTAATATGTCTGTGCTTAATTGCAGGAATGGAGACGGTGCGCAGGAGACTACCAGCTGTTTTTCATCTTCTCTCAGCCCTGCTCCCTGCTTCCAACTTGACTACGATACCGCATCTCTGTTTTCACAGTCAGTCGCACTCCAGCCGTTTATGTTCTACAGATCAATACCTTGACTGCTTTTGGTAACTCCTGCTTCTTCTGCCTGCATCATTCCCCAGCCTAACTCCTGACTCCAGTCTCCATCTCCCTCCTTAGATCTGCTCAGCTCCCCCTCATCTCTGGATCCGTCCTGACACCTCCACCCCAACCCCGGCTTGTTTGGCTCAACTCCCCTCTGTCCGACAACTCTGACTCACCTGTAAAAGCAGTTTCCGAATTGACGTCCTGTTCTAACAAACCATCAATTGCCTGCAGCTTCTTTTGTTATTGACGGAGAATTGGGATTAGTTCAATCAATGTTTAAGCCTGGTGTTGTTGATGTTTACTGTTCAATAGCTGCTACAGCACTGAGCATTGTGTCATGGTCTTCCACCTGGCCCCATGCTGGGTCTCTCCTCTGAACCCCTACAGCAGCATCAATCCCCTCTGTCGACAGAATGGACCTAGATTTTACACTTCTGCCTCTGTCTACTTGCAGAAATACGTCAGTAACTAAAGAAAACCAGTAAACAACATTAATTCCTTTGAATCCTTTGGGACTGGTTTGGCCTCCAACAGTTCTTTAGAACTTTACCAGTTCTGAAAGTTAATTATCTGTTTCTTTTCTCTTAGACACTCCAACTTAATATAGTTCCATTTTTTTTTTATCATTATTCATCTCAACAAAAACAATGTTGAGATGAATAATAAGCACATAACAGTAGATTCAGAAGAATATAAGACTGTGACAGACACAAAGAGATAAGAACAGAAGACACTGTGTTTTTAACCTTTTAACACCTTGAATCAGGGTTAGGGTTAGGGTTAGCTTGGCTCAGGCTCATAACAGAAGAAGAGTAAGACTAAAATGCATGTATTAGACTTTTTTTTGAAAAGAAACATCTTAGTTTCTGTGTTTAGCATGTGGATAAAACACAGCCTTTGCTCATCAGTTCGAACATTGATCAAATGTAATCCTAACCCTTAAACGGGTCGCCGGTGACCTGGTGTGCATGGAAGGTTAAATCTGCTAATGATATCACTTGTTTTTAACACTAAAGCATATATATCTAATGAATCAATAAGCTCTTTTCAGGCCAAAGCCACAACGAGACAAGCTGAAAACTTGCATCTACTTGCAATGCACCATTCTGCAACATTCTGAAAACCAGTTCACACCAATGCATCCAATACCGACTCATCTGTGTATCACAGCTGTGGTTCTCTTGTATTTATAAATGCTGGCTTTCCTTTTGTCACTGGAGATCATTTGCACCATCTCAAAATATGAATGAGTTAGCGAGTTACTTAATACAGTTGCATTTTCTAGTATTGATGAAATGGCAAAAATATAGATGGCATTTCTCTGGTCTCTTACTACATCTGTATCTGATCTGTAATTTGGGGGAGTTGGCATCACCTCAAATAAGCCGAGACGCCAGTGATTCGAAAAGCTGAGTTGCTGGCGACACTGAGACAGGACAGTCCAAACCACTGAAAGTTTTCTCTGCGGCATCCTAAAATGATTTCTTCTTTGCAAATCTCTGGCTTATGAAAATCTAATGATCCATTATGTTCACGATTTTAAGGTTCGATGTGTAAGATTCAGATGCGATTGTGTGCCTCCTGTGGATGTTTGTGTGGGAGTTTGTGTTGTGCTGGGATCTGGTCGCTTGATGACGTTAGCCAACTGCATTTCTACGCTGGTAGCTAGTGTTATACCTTGTTGCTGTTGTAGAGGAGCAGAAGAAAGGCAATGAAGAACTCAGGAGCAGGATTTGTGTGAAAAAACTGACCTGAGTCCTCTACACAGCTGTTTTATTTGCATCCAGTCTTTTGTAATATAGTGGGATAATGCACTCTTACCTCTTTTCCACCAACGAGAACCTAGTGCTAGTTCCATGTTTCTTCTTGTACGTGTTCGGAGTTGGTTCAACTTGCGAACATTGCAAGAAGTGGTTTACTTTTTCATCAGGTACAGAGCCAGCACAGATTTATGTAATTCCATCACCGTATAGGTCCGTATTGGCAGGTGAGCCGATGGCAATGATAGAAAGAAGCAGATCAACATGAGGTATTGATACCAAGTTACCAAGTCCCTGCTGCTTTGATTTCAGGTACGAAGGCTCTGATTTTTCTTCTTTTAATAAGGCAGTAGATGCCACTCTAGCTCTCTAAGCTGGAGCTGATCTAGTCCTGATGACATAAGCAGTTCTTGGCTCGGCCTTTCTCTGTTTTGTTCAGCATGATCAGCCTTCGTTGACTATGTGTGATGTGTAATATAATGTTAAATGTTCAGTAAGTAAAAGTCACCAGTCCCACACACACAAAAAAACACGTAATTTTGATGATAACCACTAACTGTATATTGTTTTGCAGGTTAATGACCGTATTACTGTTACAAACTGACAGGATAATTTGGTGTTACCTCTTTTTATTTCCTTGAAGAATGAACAGAATGCAATTACAGTGTCTCGTCAGCTTCCTTATAATCTCTGCGTGGTAACTAAACAACAACTTTCGTCACGCAAAAAAATATCCCTGTAGAACATAATCCATGGAGCAATTGTGATCCAACCGTTCCAGCTAATAATCACATCTTTTAAAAGAAACAGACCAAACATTGAGTTAGGTTAATAAAGGAAGTCTAAAGGAAGTAAACATAAAGTAAAAATATTTGACAACCTGAGTGATTTATGAGTGCAATTTTCCATTACAGACCTGTCTGTTTCAAAATGAATAGTGTTTCAGCTTTTGAAGAGTAATAAAAAAGCTGCTGAATTTTGAAAGATGTTTGATACTGCTGATTCACCGTCATCAACATTTATAGTCATCCAGTCATGATGTTTTTTCTGGTCTTGAGCTTTGACTCCAGGCTGTTAAACCCAGTGAGTCACTGAGCCAAAATAAGAGGAAGAAGTCATTTTTTGGTAATAATAAAAGAAAGACTGCGGTGCTGTGGAGTGAAAACGTGGCATGTTCCCACTTACACATCAAAGCGAAGGTTCTGCTTCTCTTCAAAGAAGAAATCAAGGACAAACTTCCTCACAAAGTCGGGGTTCAGAGTGTTATCAATCACTTCTGTCCGACCAAACTGGAGAAAAGACAAAAAAAAACAGACAAAAGAGAAGAAACTGTCAACACCATGTCGATCAATACGTACATTCAGGGAGTGTGAAAGGCAAATACACCAGTAGGATGCACTGTTGTTGAGCCTCCTACTGTTGGGTTTCTTTTTTTTTTACAGGTTCCTCAAGTTTGAACTCAGGAAACCCCCAGTAGATTATGATCAGTTGTAACCTGATTAAGGCAGTGTTTTTGCAGATCAGTAGGATACTCGTGTAAATGTCTCAGCCAGTTAACTCTCCACCAAATCTTTCCATTTGCTGAGGAATGTAAAAAGACATCTTTGAGGTTTTGGAAACTCCAAATTGGTCATCATATGCAAGGAGAGCTGCCAGGGTTGCTTAGTTTTAAAAGCCTGTGATTTACATAATCCATTTAATTGTCTCATTATCCGAAATGCATCAAATAAATGAGCCTATTAAGCCCGATAATTTATTGGAATTGACAAATGAAGAATTAGAAATCACTTCTCAATTTGCTATTCAGGGTGGGTATAATGATCAGAGATTCCACCTGCTTTAAAAACTAATAAAACTAAGAAATACTCTTTTTAGTCTCATTATTTCTTCTCTTTCTCTCTGTATTGTCATGTTGTGAACCTTTAATATAAAGTTACGAGTTTCAAATGCTTTGTATTTGATGGTTAACATCCCTTTTCCTCTAATTGAGCTGCTTAAATGCTAGCTGCATCTATGACATCAAATGTCTCTGGAACATAAAATGCAGCCTATGAAAGACACCCATTGGTTCGTGGACGGTCATTTTGAAGCCTCAAGTTTGGCCTTTGTAATGCTGACATTAGTTAATGTAGGTAAGTTATGTAAACAGGCTACATCGATAACATTTGTTCAGTGCTTGGTTCAGACATTCAGATGTGAAAATGCCCTTAGCGACCGACGAGTGAAGAAAGTTAGCTCCAGACCAAGGAGTCAGGAGTCTGTGGACACTGAATAAGATACACAAAGTAGATAATGGAGTTAAATGTGTCAGAAATGCAGCTGGCATTTTCCAAATGATGTAAGTAAGATCTCCCAACAAGGCCTGCGGGTTTCCTTTTTTCTGGATAGAACCGTAGGAAACAGCAAACTGAAGGTTGAAACAGGTTGAAGAAAGTGACAATACTGTTGTTTCGCTAATGATTTTATGTGGTAACACGCCTAACTTTGTGCTCCATCAAAGGAGCATTAATTTGCCCTGATGAGCAATGAGCAATTTAGTTTGTTGACCTTACACGCTAACGTTGCTAATGTCGGTCAGTGGTGTTTGAAATAGCCTACAGCAGCCTCGTGGTTACGTCAGTGATTTTGCCTTTGTGTGACAAACATGGGGTGTATTCCAGAAACCAGGTTTACTGAAAAAACTCTGAGTTTGTTAACCTTGAGATGAGGGAAACTCTGGGATTTCTAGCCAGATTTATAGTTTTATATCAGCTTGTATCCAACGTACTACCGACTTTTGCGTTCGATGAGGAGCAGTGTTTGATTTGAAGCGTGGAATCTGTCCTCGCGTTCACGTGCCCACACATCATAGATTCTCTCTCAGCTCAGAAAGGAAACATACTGTGAATCTACACTTTATACACACTACACTTCTACACTTTATGACTATTTTACTCTACTTTATTCTATTACTTTTAACAAGTTGCCGTTTTAACTTTTTCCCATCTCAGCGTTCGGCTCAGAGTTTGTAAAACCTGCTCTTTGGAATAGACTCCATCTATCCAGTCTGTCTTTTAATGACTTGCAATAAACGCCTGCGTTAGCTTCAAATGAAGTCTTTGACGATGGCAGTCTACAAAAAGTCAGTTCATCTTTATTTGCATTCATTTGCTGCCATCCAGCAGCACAACAACATATTTTTATTCATTATTCCGCGGACGTTTGCCAACACTCGTTTCCACAGTTGTTCTGCCAACACAATGTGCACACGACTGCGAGTGACTTAACCGCGATGTCCACTACTAATTGTCTGCAGAGAATCACTCGTTGTGTTGGTGCTGTGCGATACGTAGCAACACTGTGAAGTGAGTGAACGCTGCGGTACCCCATTCATCATGACATCTGCTCATCTCTTTGTTTTCTTGTTTTCATCGCACCATAACTCAGCCTCTCCGTTATGATGGTTGTTTCTTCTCATTCTCATATGTTCTCAGTCCCTTTGACGAGAACAGGCTCAAAATAATGTGCCTTTGTTTGATCTGTCACGTTTATGAATCTGTATTTCCAACCTCACAGTCAAACTGTCAAAATTAGCATTGCTGTCCATATTTCTTCTTGTTAAACATGAGCTAGTTTGACTGCTTTCCCTTTGTTAACAAATAACTTTGCGTTTTTCAGGCAGACTCCCCAGATAAATGAGTCTAGATGTTACTATCATGTAAAAATATGTCACTGTCAGTGTTGCTACGTTAGCCACATCCTTCAGTGTTTACAGACAGAGAACACAGAATAGTTCACCTGAAATATGTGATGTCTAATATCGTCACGGCACACAGTAAATACAGTGATGCATTGCTAACTGTTTGAACAACAGGACTAAACATTAACAGCACTATTTCACACAGCTGAAAATGCTTTCACACGGTCATTCTTCAACTCACAACAAAAATCCCATTATGCTTTGTGGTGGGTGACAGTGATGAGGAATTGATCTATACCTACAACCTCAACCTCCTGCCTCTGCTCTGCTAGACAAACTCAATACAGACAAGGGAATCTTCTCCATCAGCTTTTAATCTTTGTCAGTGGTCAGTCTTTGGTGAAGGTTTTTGCATTTTCAAAAGATTATAAAATTACAAGAGAATTAAGGATGAGAGAAATCTCAAGGAGACACGTTTTAGTGTCAGTTACACCTGTAATCCAGCTAAACTGCATCCTAATACTATGGCTTATATGTATGATAATGCAAAGGCAGATCAAACGCCTAAATATAGTCCATAAGGTACAGACACAGAACACCTCTGTCGCTACAGTGCGGCGCACTGAGGGATAGTTTCTGTCAGCGGGTGGCCGTCATGGACGAAAACTTAAAGACTCCCTGCCACCGCTGCTCTGCTGACAGCTGCCAAAACACACAGCGGTGGCACCCACATCCCAACTGATCCTGAAAACACAGCCCTTTGTTAACATGTACTTGTTAACTATTCTCCCTGGCTTCACAGTGAAGGAGTCTGACATGCCTCAGGGGACGGGGCAGAGAGACGCTGCTTGTTCTCCCTCTGGATTTAAAAGTCTGGAGGGATGGGGTTGGTGCAGGAGGGGAGATCTCTTGGCTTACTGTTGCATCACGGTTTTTGATCCAGCAGTGACAGCTGCACACTAGAAAACCATACAGCCTGCTGCTCATAAATAATAATACAAACAAGTGCCTGCAAGGACGACATTTGTCAGAAAAAACGGTTCTGATTTTGTCACTTTTTTTTAGTTTGGTGCTTCTCGGCGACAAAAGGAAAGCTGTGTGGGGGGGAAACACAAGAGTTGACAGATGAAACTGATTAGAATTAGAGGCATCTATACATCACTGTGTTATTTTGTACCAAGCATAAACTCTGCGCTAAATTAATCTTCAACATTTCTCATTCTCACAAACACTTTAACATGCAGCACTGCAAATACATAGCGTCTTATGTCTATTCATCATTTTGTTATGTCATGGCTTATTAAAATGTTCTGCTTAAAACAGAACTTTTAATATTTTATTTTATTTTCAGATGTCATCTACGTCCGTCTGCTGGCTGGTCGGTCTCCATTGTGCTTGAAATCAATTTTCTCAGCTATTTCACGTGAGATGGATTTAAAACTTGGTCAAGATGCAAGGATACTGGACACATGTAAACTTACGGTTCTTGTATTGGTATTGGTTTGTCTGCTCTGAGCTTTTTGGTTAAGGGATATTAACTGGGGTCTGCATAAGGGCTTGTGGTACTGCACTAGATGCCACCCACCTTAAAATGGCAAGAAGAAGAAGAAGTAGTCTGTACTGATGGTGGACTCCGTGGAAGAGGACCCGCTCCCAGCTCTTTCTAAGGTCATTATACTCAAACATAATTATGAATATTATATTCCTTTTAAGCAAATAGATCCCCTTAAATCGTACGCACTGAACCTTTAATCTAGGGGTTAGCTTTCTGTATCCATTACAGTAGAGTCTATTGGGCTTTCTTGGTAAAATGCTGAGAAATCTTTAGTCTTATTTGTTCTATTGGAGTTTACAGCGAGTGAGTAAAAATATGACACTAAAAGGAACACTAACAAAAGAGTGAATAACGACCGTGAGACGAGCTGTGGTTGGCAGAGACCACTGCTGTATCCGGAGACTAGCGGTGGTCTTATTTGATTGTACTGGATTGGAGCGGGGTTTCCTTTTTTTAACTTGTCTGACTGAGTTTTCTCCGACTCCTTCCTGAACCCGGGTGGGATTGTGAATGACGAAAACATTGAAGACATTGCAGAAATAGACTAAAACTGATCTTTTTCTGTTTAAAGAAGTGTGAACACACAGCAATCATGTTCTATTCAATAAGGAAACACAGTGAAATACTGTTGTCAGTTACCAGACATAACCCCAGTTCTCCGTGTGCAGTGTAGCGCTATATTAAATGAAAGCGGTTCAGACACAGCAGACGTTCTCTTTACTGCAATCAAATTTTATGCATGACTCAACATAAAACACTGAAATATTTCACCGTTTTTTTTTTTTTAAATAAACAAGAGGCTTCAGTCTTGTAGATTTTAAAAACTGAACTGGATATGTCCCAAACGTATTCTATTTAGAGCCAGTTTTCTTTTTCGTTGCCTCAGACAGCTAAATCCAAGGACTACGCTTAGTCCTCCATCACTTCCACTGAAAACAAATGATAAAGGGAAAAAAGGAAAATTGCTTTCCACTTCCAGGACCCTGTTAAAGACAGAATTAGACTTGTTAAGTGAGTGAAAACATTAGTGTAATTATAGACTCAATAAAAGAAGTGAATGTAGCCACTAATTTTTTTGCGCTACAATTTTTAGGCTTTACAGCTGCCGTGCTTGATAGGTTTTTCGCACCATTTTTGGCATCAGAAATTCCATAATAACCTTCCAGCATATTGTAATTCAAGTGGTCTGAGAGGAAACAAGAATTCTCTCCATTCCTCTGGAATCTGAGCCGTAGAAAACCAACCCCTCGAAAGGAGGTTTTGGCCACGTTCAGACAGGTTGTTGTAACAGCTGTAATTACTGATCGCTGTTAAGATTCAGTCAAACACGACTCTACTGCTCTACTCCGTGGCTCTGATTTCAGCTGCTGCAGCTTCACGTTTGGCATTTTGGCCGTCGCCATCTTGACTTTTAGCCAGAAGTGGACAAGAGGGTGGAGCTGCAGAAGCATGTGGGGTGATGGGTAAAACTCGGCAAGCTGACGCTACAACTAACTTACTGAAAACGCCAACCACACTGCTAACTAAATGTTTTGTTAGATGCCACCCACTACTTTCAACGACTTGATAACGCATACAGTTGTGTCTGATGACAGTAATGCCCACTTCATATAGACTAATTTATGAACGCACTAGCTGAAAGACCTTATAGTGCACTCCCAAATTAATGCTATGCTATGCTAAGAGGTTGGATATTGTAATTAAGTAATGGCAACGGTAAACATTTGCACAATAAAATCCTTTGTCAGTCTTGTTAGTGCAACTTCTTAAGCACAACTGTCTGTCAGGAAAAAATAAAAACTCAACTTTGTGTTTATTGTTTTCTTCCTTCAATCTGTATTTGCATGTAGGTCAACAAACGTCCCATTACAGTCTAGTATGGCAAGTAAATACTGACTATTCTCACACCTCATGGAATTCTCTGACTCAATACCCATAGAAGGAAGAGGCTTCAGCACAGTTCTCAACCCAAATTTATATTGATCAAACACTGGAAATAATTATAAAACCTGGCACTTATCCATCATAGTAAAACAGATATGAAAGATCTAGGGCTTCGCGATTGTTGGTGATCAAATAACCCACATTTAATTCCCAACCCTCTACCCCCCTACTGAGCAAACCCAACATGAGATACAGAACATTAAGTTATAGCATGAAATAAATAGACATCAAAAGACATCATTTCTTGCAATTTCTTCTGCAAAGAGCTGGACTGAACTACTTTGAGCAGAACACAGTGACAAAATGGTTCAAATCCTCAGCTTAAACAGAAGGAGAAACGGTAGCCTACGCCTGAATACAAAGAACAAGAACTCTTTCAATCTCATACACTTGACACTGAACGTCACAAATATGTCACCAAAAAAATCAAAGATTAGAGAAAAAGTTGACAAACTGAAAACACCATCACAGATAAGAATTTAGGGCCAGATTTACTAAAGCAGCACAAAATAGTGAGGCCGCAATCCAGAAAAAGCACCGAAGGGGGTGTCCAATTTTTGCGGTTGATCTACCAACGATATGCTGAATTATGAACACAGACGCAGTCACTTCTGGCGAACATCAATATAATGATGTCATACACACCAGTACTTTTCTGGAAAAATAAAAAATGTTGCCTTCACTTGCACTCGGACATAGGAGTTTTGCTTTTTTCCGAGCAGCCACAACTTTTCATAAATTATGTTGCCCAAAAGAGAGGTGGCAGCTGCAACCCTATGCCACCCCTGTAGATCCACACCTGTATATATACCCCTCTCACATGCATATATTTCCTTGAGAATGTATGTATGTGAGAATTATACGGTAAGACAGCGATAGAATCAATTATGTCTTGTACAGCCCCTCATAACCTCTCATTTTGATTCTGTTCAAACCCAGAAAAGTCCATTTGACTTGTGCAATCGACAATGGGCCTCATTCAGTAGTTCTATAAACTGTTTGCACATAAACTGTACAATTTGCACATACACAGTGATTCATAAACTGATATAACCACTCAGACAATAAATACATTATATAGAGTGTCAATATATATGTAAATTACATAAAACACAAATAAAAGTAGACAAAAAATAAAATTGTCATTACAATAGGTATATAAATACAGTTATTAAAAGATAGAGGATAAAAATACACAGATTTGAAACATGAAGATGAGTCATTTTTGACCAACTTCTCATTTTCCATTATGCAGTGGGTCGAGGGATAAGTCTCAATCAATAGAATATGAAAACACTAATCTTCTTTTCGAAAATGTAATTCATTTTGTCACTTTTTCAGTGGAACACACAACATGACTGGTATTCTGAATGAACACATGACAAAGGCTCAAAGAACGTACCGAGACGGACAGAAGTAACAAAAAAAAAAGACACAATATGCAATTAAAAGCCAACAGGAAACGGCAAAGACATGAAGACAAATAAGAATCCCTGAAACTGAACAGGAAGCATCCATTTTTTTTACGGCTGCTTAGGCTAAAACTGAAACTGCACAGGGTCATGGGTGACTGGAGCGTATTCCAGCTTATTCCCACTCCCCTGACATCAATGACTTTGGATGTAAGGGTAAGGACTTTTAGCCAGAATCTTCTTTCACAGTTTTAACTAGTGAGCCTCTGTGACACCCAATCTGTCCAGTCTTTTGCTTTTACCTCCAAGCAGAGATCTGTGTGTTATAAAGGAAGGCGATAGGGTCCTGCTTTGCAGCCCACTAAGAGCTCATTTTTATCTGTATGCTCTGAACAGTCAGTTTTGACATGTGCAACGTTGAGCCCATTAAAGCACTGGGGGAATGCAGTGTATCCTGGATCTGTTCAGTGGAGTAGGGAGGCTTTAATCAGTGGCAGCACAGTGGAAGAAGAGCAGACCTGTGGTATTTGGTGGATGTATGACCATTCAGCAGCACGACTCCTGGGGGATCTTTCAGGATTTTCTTGACTTTCCGGTGTTTCTATTTGTCTTCTCAAGAAGTAGTACTGCATTCTGGGGTTTGGAAAAGTTTAGACAAGAATATATGGAACAGCTACTTGCATATGCACAAAGTAATACAGTATACCAGAGGAACTATTCGAGCTGGAGACCCAAAAGGGGTATTTGGCGTTTCCCAGGGACCCGAATGTACAAAAATAGATTGAACTGGCATAACATCTACTTTTTTACTGACACTTCCACCATCAAAACAACATTGAATAAATGCATTTTGCAGTATGTGTTTTGTGTATTTGTCAGTATGACGACGTCCACCGTGGCAGACATCTTTGTGTCTCTCTCCTGTGTGTCGAGTGTTTTGTCTTTTTTTAATTTGTTTTCTACACAGACAGCAACCAAAGAACTTCACTGCAATGATGCATTATTACCACATATGATAATAAAACCTTTGTATTCTGTTTTTCTATTTTTTCTTTGTTTGCATTTGCATTTTTTACAGTCCAACTTTAAAGGAGACCATCATGAATGTGTCATGAAACACAAGGACTGAGAAGAAAGGCAGCTGGTAGATCTGAAAGTCATACTTTTCCCATTGTACTTTTGTACTTTTATGTACTGAATTGCATTACTGACATTATCTGTGCTTCCATAAAATGTCAAGCGAATTTGAAGTGAACTTTTGAAAAGTCTCAGAAGTGAAAAGGCGTGTTTCCATGAAGTGGTTTGGAGCGAATAAACCAGGCTGTGTTGTGTCACCAGCAGGTGGCGCTGTAGGCTATGTTACACGTGACTCTAATAAATAGAGTAGAAGAAGCAGAGCATTCTGTTGTTTTCCATTTGAAATGGCTGTGATGTCTTTTTTCATGGATGAGACCGAGGAATAACTCTCCTCTTCAGTCCATACTGTACAAGTTTTCACACTTTATCACAATATCTGGGAAGACGCAGCAAACAGCTGATCAGTTAAAAGTTCTCTACGTCAGAATGTATTCGAAAAAGGCGTTTCCATTTCCCATTTTATGCATTTACTCTTTTTTTTGTGAAATGTGGTAATTTTGTTTCAAATTCTGCAATTTCCATAAACATTTTCCAACGCAAAATTTCAAAATGCACATTAAATACATTTATGGAAATGCAACTATTGTCTATTTTGACCCCTTCATGCGAAAAGCCTCACTTCTCACTCTGCATTCAACACCCAATGATGAGAGAATCTATAGAAAATCTTAAGAGGTGGATACTCACAAACCAATGACAGACACTAATGTTTGAATAACCAGACTACGTGTAATCTGTGCAAACATCTATTCAAATATTAAAGCTGAAAAAAAAAATGTAAATGCCATGTGTGCAGCTGCATCCTCCCCTGCAGTCATGAAATAAAGATACCCTGTGATTAAAAAAAGGTTTCCTGTAATTAGAAAACGTCTGGAACCAATCCCCAGGATCAAAATCACAACCCATAAAATCCAGGCAAAATTGGCAATAAATCCAGATGTTTGTTCCTGGAATGACAGCTGTCCAAAACGACACGCGCTAATGCTGCAAAAATATGCACTAGGGTTTGTAATGAAGAAGTTGGGAAAAACTGGGAACAAGGTAAAACAGTCATTCTAAAGCACTAGGGTCATTGTATCTGTACTTCTTTACTAACGGTCAATAAACAGTAATTAGGAGATTATTGAAGGAAAACTGTTACTTAATGGCCTGGTTGTTGGAGAAGATGCTCATGCAGAATAAGGCATTAATAAATGCTTTATCATGACTAATAAAGAGCAATATGCTACTAATACGTAAACAAATAGTTAATGACGAATACGTGCATCTTAATACAAAATTTAAAAAGTTAAATATTGGAGCAGGAGAGGATACAAAGGGGAGAATTAACAAAAAGTTTTGACCAAATAATTTGAATTGTTACATTATTTGGGAAACACTTCCTTATGAGTGATCAGTTATTGAAAGTAGGAGATAAACTATGCAACTGGCTGATGATTTCAACTCTATGTAACACTTTTCACTCCACCCGTCACCCAACCATCGAGCTGTGCATCGACAACAGAAAGGCCTTTAAATATGTCCGCATTGTCCCCCGCTGTCTCGCACACCGCTGAGTTGCATCATGTTTGATTGGACGTGATGCAACTCAGCATCATGCGGGGGAGCATCTACTGATTTCACAAAAATCATTCGCTCCGTGGCTGATGGGCAAAATGAAGCTCCGGGGTTTCCGGGCAAGTAGAACGCAGGAAAACAGCCGGGAAGTATTGAGGCAATCAGGGCAGCTTTTCTCTATGTCTGAGTAGGCCATATGTGTAATGAACTGTCTGCGAGAAGGAGGAGATGGTACAGGAGATGAAGAGCAAGGAGGACAGAGAGACAGACTGAAAGAGAGCGAGTCTGTCCCAAAGGTAAAAGTATCCACAAATCCATGTGACACAACACAATGTGGACACAACGTGTCAGCTGAAACAGGAAAAGGATCATTAGTATTATTGTTATTCCCCAGAAGTTGTTGTTAAAAGTAGGTTAGCATGGTGTGTGTGGCTCCTGAGGGAAGAGGTTAGGCTGGCAGTCAGAAATGAGCTAACGAACAGAGAGTGGAACAAGTGTCGGGCGGTAACATTTTACTCAGAAGAATCACTTCTTATTTTTCAGGACGGGCCCGAACCTTTAAGAGAACTGCCTGCCTCAAACATGGCAAAAAACACAAAAAAAACTGTTTAGTACTGCATCTGAAATAGCTGATAAGCAAAAACAGCCCTATTAAGAGTCAAATTAACAGCACGTCGACGATATTTTACATGACTGTTAACTTTTACTATAGTTTAAGTAAAGTGTAGTTGACGTGAATGTGGCAGAGGCATGAAAAAAAAATTAACTAAAATCCGCTCTCTTTTTCTCTCTGCTGCTCTGAAGTTGAATTACGTGACTTCTTGAACTCTTCACCTTTCTTAGAAACTACATTTATGGTGAAATGAAATCAAATTGATAAAGATATCAATGGGAAACTCATTGTAGAAAGTAGGGCAGGAAGCAGCAGCGCCTCAGCAGGAACTCACAGCAGCACAGCGAGGCAGAAGTGACGCAGGTTATATGTATATTTACACTATCCGACCAATTATAGAGAGACATGCTCATCCCATCCCTTATTTTTGACCAATGGTTGATTTGCTTTGAATATATATAAGATTTGAATTCAATACTAGGTTCTTCAGTCTCTTGTACTGAGCAGTCCCTGTTCTCCAAGGTTGTATGTTCAATAAATATACCCGCAGTGTCTTCTGAGTGTTCCTCAGCACCTTCAGGGTTCTTCTCCAGCAGCTCACAGAACATTGCTATCAGTTGCCACTGTAGAGGAGCAGAAGAGAAGCTTTGAAGAACCTGGGAGTGAGCGTGAGGATTTTGGCAAAATGCGAGTCTTCTACATAGAAATCAGTGTAGCGGCTGTTATCGTCGATGTAGGCAACCGAGACATTAAGTAACATCAACAAATGACGTTCTCGCAGCACGAAACGGACTCAAGAACACGATCAGGTGTGAACCTTGAACCTTATGTGGCAGTGATCCAAAAGAAGCTTGTTTTTTCCTAAACCTGAGCAAATCTCAACCATAATGGACCGTCACGTTTTTCTGTATTACTGAAAATGAAAGGCCCATAGTGTAGGATAAGAATATACCTGTATCAAATAAAAACATATATTTTGTTTTAATGAGCAACATCTCGGCAGATCAAAACAAAAAGCGAGGAACCAAAAACTGAAAAAACAAAAAATATAATCCAGTTTTTTTCTGAGACCCCTGGTGGCTGTGAGGGTCTTTATGTCTTGAAACAGTTCTTTATCATCCAGTATCACAAAGTAAGTGGTATGGATACACCACACTATCAGACATTTTCCAGATGCAAAGTTCCTCAGAGTCTTTGAAGGTAAAATTGAGCATTACATTATGTGTTATGGGTAAAAGGCCATCCTGTTTTCCTGTCCCACACAAACATAAAATGATAGGAAGTATCTTAATAAGCTGTTTTCACCAACTTCTCCCTTTGTTTTCTGCACAGCTTTTTCTCAGCTAAAAATCTAGACACCGTTTTTGGCAGAGCTGTGATTTATTTTTTCTTCACATTAGTGTGAGAATTAGATTTCTGCTAATTGCATCAAAAACCGCCTCGAGCCAAATCTGCCAATGTGTTCGTACAGCCCACACACTACAAGTCGGTGACAATGCATGTGTTGCAGAGGCTGCTTGTTTCCTTTCGTGTGCTGACAGACAGCTACGCTACTGTCCAAGGACACTGTAACAGGAGGAGGTGGGCAGCTGAGTGGGACCTGGAAGCATATGGAAGATCTCCAACCGTGGCTTCACTCCAATCTGGCAACTGAGGCCTAAAGAAAGCTCCTCTACTGTTCAGTCAGTGCGGATTTATAAAAATAAAGAGCAGCGGAAAACGGATTCACATCCAAACCACGAGCCCCCGTTTTGCTGTAATCAACGGCAAAAAGGAAAAGAAATTCCACGGGCAGAGGAGAAAGGCATTAGGTTGAGCCGAGATAGGCGGAGAGGCAGCGAGGAAAATAAAGTTTAGGATGCTACTAGATAAACTTTTATCTTCTCACAGAGGCAAGAGGCATTTTATGATATTTTCCAACTGTGATGTCTTTGCTCTGATGGAGGCTTGAGAGTTTATCCTGCACAGTTTCTGAAATCTGTGATAGGATTACTGCTCTATAGCTTCAAGCAACCTAACATCTCCCAGAAACTCTGAAGTCGAAAAAAGGTAAACTGCCTCTATGAGCACAGCAGAATTTAGATTTTGTCTGTCATTTTCAGTCAGGCTACAAATAGTAAACTCTGGGATGCACGCTGGAGACCTTAAAGACAGCGTTAAGGATTAAAGAAGACGGATTTAAGAACAACAATAATTATGTACAAAGGAGGATTAAAGGGGCTTTAATAAGCTGTATTAACAACAGGAATTATAAAAATACAATTTAAACATTTGTCTTTTAAAATGACATAATGATTCAACATGCTTTCATGAATTAATTTACAAAAAAGAAGCAGTAAAAGTCTGCTGTAAACGCACGTGTGGCAGTTTCGAAATGTTTCCTAGCCAGGGCTTTTTGGAGCCACCCCCAGTGGCAGTCAGCGGTATTACAACTTTAAGTTACTTTAAGTTACTTCCGTACGAGTCTCTTGCTACTTGGTCGTATCAGAGACAAACAACCTGAATCCTCAGCCATCGTTCAGGTTGGAAGACAAACCTTGCTAACGAAGGCTTCGTCTCCGTGATTCAAATGGAGCCTTGTTTAGTTTTGCCAGAACACATGTAGCTACACGTGCAAAGTGACATTTATAATCACACTGACACTTTCACTTAGAAGGTAGTGATGCAATCAAGACAAAGCTGCCACACTTTCAAAAGGGCTCCTTCAAACAACTGAGTTTAGATAAATCTTGCTTTAACTGTCACAGAGGGAGCTATCGGAACAGCGACGACCATGAATCAGAGTAATTAATAGTAGATTTGTTGATAAAGACATGTATTAGTCTGCAATCATGACTGATAATGCGGCTGTTATTTTCAACCTGAATGTTGTTTTCGTCACCGTTTTCCTGATTGCCTGGGTGAAGCATTTAACTGCAGAACACGGTGATTGGTGCATATCATTACCTTCAGTTTAAATTACACCATTATGCACAGAATATGGATGGAAATGTAGAAATGTCTATGTGCTTTCATGGTCTTAATACAGCTCAGAATTTTAAGAAAAAAAGTAAGAAATAATAAGTAAGCCTCAGAGGAAATAGGTTTTCTGGGCCATTATTTGTCAATCTTCTAATCGGACCAAAAAGATTACCTTTTGAATAAACACTAATAGAAAAACACTGTCTATTAAATTATGTGATTGTGTTTTTAATGTCCCATCAAAAGAAGCCTTTCTGGGAACATAAACATAAGCGCAATCAAAAACACAATCAAGAAAGTGCCTGCCAGCGTGTGCTCAATCTGCTATGTTGAAAATGGGAGTCATAATATCAGCAGAAGCAGCAGAAGTCAACTATCAGCCAGTTAATATTGGCACATTATCACTCTGTTATTTAACTCTCAACACTGGCTCCTGCAAAAGGCTGCTATTGGTGGGGTGGAAAATGGGAAATGAATGATTTTATGAGAAAAGGATTAAGCTTTTTACATGGATTGTATAATTGGTTTGTAGATTGTTTTGAAGTCTCGAGTTTGGAGCTTGATTTTTTTGGAGCCAGAAGTGACCATATTTGGACAATAGGGTGGAGCTGGGGAAGAGTGAGGGGTGAAACAAGGGAGGTATTAAGAAAACTGTGACCAATCTCCCCCCAGAGGCCACTCATGGTATTGCATAGACCACAAGGGCGAAAGAGGCATCTGCAAAACTGCTGACAAGACACCTACAACTTGGAAATTACACTATTAACAGTTTTACATGTGTAGGGGAGTTGTAAAAATCCCCCCCGTATAGTTGTTGTGAACAGACATGTGTAATTCGGTGAAGTCTGAGGTCTAAGGGGACTGACTCGCTTTTGGAGTCCGCCTGGAACTGCAAGGTTTGGTACTTTCGCATTGGAGGCTTTTTACGTTGAGGCGTAGTATTCATCGGTTTTGCAGTCAGCATTCTGTTGTCCGATGTCAATTCGAAGCAGATTTCACCAAAAACAAACATTTAAAACAAAATTCAGCCCTATACATACTGTAATCTCTGTATTTTTCTCCTCTGCTGCAGCTTTATTAACACGCGCACACGTTCGACATGTTTTAAACAAGTCAGCGTTGCAGTTTGTGCTCTCAGCTACTACTGAGCATCAGATAGCTGTGATTACAGTTACGTGCGTATGGAGCCATTTACCTGCAAACCGATCCACACGGCTCTACAGGTGCATCGACCGGCGCTTTGCCGAGCATGTGTATGTGTGCATATGGTTCTGCTGAAAGCGATCTCTCCCCGTGAGACTGATTGAGGCTTGCTGAGATCTGTGTGTATGTGTGCGGATCCCTACTGAGGTGCCACTGATTTCCTTTGATGGCACAAATTACTGCAAGAGAGAGAGAGAGAGAGAGAAACACTCAGAGAGGAAAGAGAGCGAGAGGTTTTCTATATATTTACACAGCCGCAGCATTTCAGGGCCAGCCGCCCAAAGTGTCTCGGATGGTTTTTCCACTTTATGAATTCCTATATTTGGCCGCTCAGGCTTCACAGAAGGGCTTAGTTTTTATTACATTCTGTTTGCCATAAAACACCGATCAGCGCGACCGTCACAGGACATTGTGCTGCACGCCTGCTTAGCCCGCCTTGCTCTGACCTTACCAGATGAAGGCAAAAGCCATTTTTAACATGGCTACATGTTTAGGCTACCGCGAAATGTGCTCAGAATGACAAGTGGCTTTTAAAGGATTGCTTTTATTTTCAGGAGTGACCTTGTTTTCAGAGCTTTTTTGCCATAGTGTTAAACATTTAACTGGAGTCCTGTGTTTATTCCTCTCCTGCCCTAAAATACACACTCAATCCAAACTAAAAAGCAATTAAAAGCAGTTTGTGAATTTTAAATCAATCAACTGCAAAACACAGTTGACAGGTTCGAATGTATTACTGTGAGAACAAGAGATAATTTTGACATTTAATTCTTTGGACTGCCGGCACTCATGGATTGGTTTTCTTATTTAAAGCCGTGCAGTCCATGGCAGGTGGGAAATATTCCCGCATATCATGATTAAAGCTCCCACAGGAGCAATGATGCAAATGAGTTTTCCCAGTGGGCAGCATTATATGGGATTTCATATACATGAATGCAGCATTGTATGTATTGCACTGTAAATAATGCAACATTCAGAGCAGTAAATAGTCAAAGATCAAAATTCACTCTGTAGTCTGTTGAATATTTCAGTATTAGCTCAAGTTTGTTTGGCCTGTGGTGTATTTGAGCACTGGTCCCTTGTGTCTACAGTATATTTTATTGTTAATTGATACTTGGAGCTATTTTTACTGTATTTTACTCTGTTTGACTACTGTAACTGTGGACTGTGCGTGAGTCCAGTGTTTGCATTCAAATAGAAGTGTTGTTTTTGTTACTACACTTCTAATTTTAAGATATTAAAATGTCCATCACAAACTTTTATAATAAATATGAATAATTATGTCATATTGGTTTGTGTTTTTCATAAATCCGCCAATTAACGTCGCTGAAAACAACTATGTTATATATAATGCTATATAATATATGTGATCACACTATCCCAGTTTTGGAAGGATCCTGTCTTTGAGTTTGCACATGTAAAACATCATATCCCGATTTCAGAAACCTGGATAAGACCTTATTTCTCAAAACCCTGATGGTCTAGCTGGAGCACTCCAGGGCACTGTTACATGTATACGTTTTATCCCGGTTTCTTACAGTTGCGGATTACTGCGCAGGCGCTAAAAGACGTAACAGAAATACAAACGTGGCAGTGGCAACGAAAGCAACTCATTTCCGGAGCGATGGAGGAGCAGACTTTTGTCTTTCGGTCATGAAAAAATTACATATCCCAGATTAGATGGAAAAAAAGCCTCATAAAGCTGACCGTTTTAAGTCCGCAGTAAAACAACCTATTGGGCGTCGGCTTCCTCAACAACTCATTTCACAGTAGAAAATGACACAGAAACATTACTGTGTGGATTAACATTCAAATCAGTCGCTGAGCTCCATCCTTGTCCTACGCGGTGGCATTGACAGAATAACAGCTGGAGGACATGTTTACCTGTGTCTCTTGTCTCCAGCTGCTGTCAGTAGATGAATACCACTAAGACAAATCCACCACAGATTGCTGGCATTTAATAGCACAAAGTCAGCTATGAACCAAAGTGGTCTCATTTTCTATAGCCACAGTAACTTTTAAGTTGGGCAGCAGTTACTGAAATGTCAGATTAAATTACCACATTATGTTGTAAACATCACAGGCGCCTGCGCAAACAGCAGCAGTAATGAGTACTAGCATCTATCATGTATACAGGGATATGAGGATCCAGATGTGTTCCATTTAGACGCCATATCCCAAATATGATCAAAACCGGGGAAACTGGGATACTAAGAGGAAAACAAGTCAGCAAGAGTCTGTCTGTCTGATTCAGTCTGATTTAAGGGATTTCTAAGGCTTGATCTGTTTATCAAGGAACCAAAGCAGCTCCCGCTAGTCGACGGCCACAACCTGAAGATGAGCGATGAAAGATTTGGCTGCAAAAAGTCAATTGGATGCAGTTATTTCAGCTAAAGAAAGGATAACACTGACAAAAAACAGGTAGTTGGTCAACGGTGCCTTGTAATTACTGCGTCAACACAGGGCAACAAGACTAATTTGTTTGATCTTTTAATTGACAAAGGGGTTAGGGTTACCAAAGACTGGAAAAACCCCCAAAACCCACTGCACTTCTAGTTATGACGAACACCCGATATTTGATGTGTTTTGTTTTTTTTTATTCCCATTGCAAATGAGCTGAACCACCTCCACATCCCTCCAGTATGCGTGTACATTTACAAACCTAACTGTTAACTAACTGTTTGTTGATTTGCCATATTATCAAATGACTTACTTTCAGCTAACTAGTTCCATTTCTCTGTTCATGAACTACTTTTCACAGATTTGCAGTTATAAGAAACAAGGTGGCATTAAATGGTTAAAAATGCCTCAGGCCAATAGCAAACAATAAAATGCTATTTGACTGTTTTTCGTATCCACTCGTAAAATACTGTGTTAGACTAGCTGTTGGACGTGTGTTAAGAAAAACGATGGTAAAGAAAAAAACACTCAAAGAGCACTTATGAATGGCTGTTATTTAAATCCTCACGGAGGTAAATTCTTCATGCTGGTGATTGATTCAGCTTTAACAACAGGGTTGATGTGTGAATTGAAATTGTTCCACTTTGTGAGAAAAACTGCATGTCTGATGTTGGAAATTACAGGCCAGTAACAACCGTACAAAACAAATAAGAGTCGAGAACTGCAAAATTTACTGTATGAGTTTCAGTCCAGCTTTAGAGCAGTGCACTGTTGTCAAGTGTCCATTATGTGGCTGAGCAAAGAGAGCCCACACTCTGCTTAAGTCTTACTAAATTACATTCATTATCCCTCGTCACAAGCTGCAGTGTGGGTTTAATCTTACCTCTCTCCACTCCTTAGTCCCGAGGCCTTGAACATACAACACCACCACTGCAAAGAGAGACATGCAAGTGTTAGTTTACTTCTCCAAAAAAGATCTTCTGATTAGAACAGCAAGACATCTTCTTCTCTCCTCCTTCAATGTAGTGAACATTGTTCTTGTAATGTTCAATGAAAAAAAGTGTCAGTAAATCTATAGATAATAAGTTCATCCCTATGATATAAATCAGAGTTGTAAGGAAAAAGTTGGATTTTTCGAAAACAATAGTAACTGCGATTAAAAGAAAAACACATCATAATTCAATATTCTGCCAGGTGTGACAATATACATATTTTATAACTACCTTTCTCGCTGAAATCTGAAGAACAGGCTGCTTTCTAAACAGCTGATAAATTTTACATCATCAGTGTGTCTTCATTTAGGTTCGAACGAATAGTGACGGCAGAGGAAGTTCAACCGGAAGCTCGTGTAAAGTGAGCATTGTTTATTGTTGAGCGAAAAACCCGACTGTCACGGAAAACCTGAATTCCATCAGTGAAAACTACGGGTCTGTGCAAAATATCCCAAAAAATTAAATCTCTGCACCGAAGATGAAGACCCGATTAAACCAAACAAGGATAAGCACTTTAGGAAGAGAGGTTTTAAAGCATGCAGGAGCAGAAGAGTGGGAACCGCACAGCTCCGGACTGTGAACATTCACAACGCGGGAGCTTTCAGCACCGGACTGCTTTGTTTGAGCTGACAGACCGGTTACAATATCTGTCCAAACACCCAGGGACTCCTCAGGCCTCCTCAAGGTTAAAAGCAGCGCAGAACTTCCATTAAAAGCCTCCTACTGCTCCCGCTCTACATTAAAAGTACCATTAGTAGATTATACACTCTACACAACGATCTATTTCTGCAATCACGTGTGTCTGGAGCAAGATCTATTGATCACAGGGACATTATTAACTTGACTTTGATTTTAGTGTTATTTTTGTTTAGTTAACCTCCTGCACCTGCCTGCAGTCAGTCGTCTGTCCACATCTCAAGGGCGTAGGTTTGAAAATGGAAGGAAGGGACACGTCTTGGCTGAGCATGTACTCATAGAACTGGAGTTACATCCAGTAACTAGTATTTTCTATTATGTCCGCTACACAGCAGCTTTAGTGTTTTAATAACTGAGTCAATAAAGGTGTCCAGATCCCGAACGAGACAAATGTGGGACAATGTTGAGAGAGGGAACTGTCTTTCTAACTCATGAAATAAACACACACAGTATCACTGATCAAACACATTGATCACTGACACAAGTACGTTTTGCGTTCGATTTCACAATATTAGTCAATATGAATGAAATAGGCATTAAATCTGCAAAAATAAGCAGAAATTGAACAAAATAATCATCGATATGAACAAGAAGGAACAAAATAAGCGACAAAATCAGCAAAAATGAGAAGAAATTGAACAAAATAATCATCAAAATCAATAGAAATTAAACAAAATGAACAAAGCTGAAGAAATTAATAAAAAATGGAACAAAAAATGGAGAGAACAAGCAACAACATAATAAACAAAATGAATAAAAATGAACAAAATAATGAACAAAATTGAAGAATTTAATAAAGAACAAAATTATCAACAAACTGAACAAAAATGAACAGAAGAAGCTTCTGATCTGTATCTTTTGGTAGATCAGTATCTCATGCCTCATAGTGATGTATTGATTTTGCAGATTTTCTGCAAGTTCAGTTAAAATTTGTGACCCATTTGGATGTAAACCTGACTTTAGTCTGCTTGAGCTCATGAATTCTTTTCAAAATCTAAACGTGGGACAAAGGATAACGATGACGTGCAGTCAGTTAAACCTGGTCACCCTAATCTCAATAACAGCCAAACAAGATGGTCTACAATTTTGCCCTTTTATATTTTTTTTATCTGCAGTCGAGGTCCACATTATCTTCCAGGAGAATTAATTGGTCAGTATTTATCAGTAGCAGGTGCTTTTATACATCTCTACATGTTACCATGGTGATTTAACCCGGTAAGAAGTAAACCACCTTTGTGACAGTGAAATCCCAGAAGCTAACTCCTTAATCCTGCTTTGAGATACAGGTCCCAGTTCTCAGAGCCTGAACTTAATTCTGTTCTGTTTATGTACCTCTCAGTCTACCTTTCAGTAAAATAAATTAAAGTGTCTTTTTCTCCTCCCAAATCCTCCTCTTCCTCCCATCTTCTCTCCTTACAGCTCCCTCCCTTGCTTCTCCTTTCCTACTGTGGTATACTTCACATCAAAGCGTCAGAGCAGTGTGTGGGAATGTCAGTATGGAGAAAGCCTTGTGTTTCTGCTTCAGTGGGACATAACGCTAGTTGGCCACAACAACCCGGCCACCGCTGGGACCTCGACATCCTAATTCTCTCTGCAGGAAGAGGAGAGCAAAACAGGGTCAAGCTAAATGAATAAATACCGAAACGGAGAGAGAAGGAGGTTGAGGGTTGAGGGTTGAGGGACGGTTGGTTAACCGATTCCATTTGGTGGAAGGAGAAAGTGAAGCATTTATAGGCACTGTGTGTGTGAAGTGTGTGAGTACATACATCCATCATGTTCACAAACACACTCACTATGAACATCCTTGTCTTGATGGACTCCTAAAACATTTACAGAGTGTTGTCAGTGAATGCCACGCGCTCCCGTCACGGAACTGGGTTTTGGACTTCAAACCCGTGACAACCTTTCGCGTGACATCAGCCTCCTCTTGACAGCAGGAGCAGATACTGTACATACGATGAGGAAAAATTCAGTCGACAACCCCAAACTCTCCCTGCAGTTTGACACATCACATTTCAAATTGTTTCTGGTGTCAGCTCCCACAGGATCAAAGAGCAAATGGCTTTTTGTCTTAAGCTGTCATTTCATGCCTATTCATGCAAGGAGAAATGCATTGTAGAAGTGAGTGAGATAACAGTTTCTTTAATAACAGCAGTTCGAATAGACAAGAGGACAAATTAGCCAGAAGAAATGCTATTGTTAGAATGAGGGGTATTTTGTTTATGGGAGACGCGCTAGACTCTCTATTGGTTCGTGTTGTCGGTGTCAACATTTTTCACTTTTTTATCCCATGTTTGGGCAGTTTGGCATGACAAATTGCTCTTAAAGCTATAATAGGTAAGATTTGCTTGTGTGTTTTGTGCCTGGAGACGTTAACTCCGAACTCCAGTGCTAAGCTAACGGCTGTCTCGGTTGCCTACATCCATGATAACAGCCTGTACTTCTATGTAGAGGACTCAGGTTGGGTTTTTATGCTCGCTCCCCAGCTCTTCAGTGGCTTTCTTCTGCTCCTCTAGAGCTGCAACAGTGTGCAACAAATGCTCCTGTTAGCTTAGAAATACAGTTAGCTAACACACACTTCATGTAACCACAAAAGCATGCACGAGTCTTACGCAGATCACAGATACAATACAACTCCACATTTAAATGCTTTATATCAACATGTTCCTTGTGTGAAGCTGCATCTGCTGATATAGGCGATGCCCATTACGTTTTAAAAGGCAGCTATTACTTTGGGTTATAATTATGTTTAGACTGAGTTACCTGTACATAAAAGACCAAAAATGACTTTAGGGCAATCTAGCTCTACATTATCGGGGGTGGGGTTTGTGTGTGTAACTTCTATCAAGACTGATTTTTATGTATAAACAGGATTAAGCAGAACGTTTGCAGGGGCTGTTTGAAAAGATGAGATTCTCTACTTCTGTGCAAAACTTCAAAGCAGCAGTCAATTGCTTTTGGTTTGGCCTTTTCAGATTTGTCCAATGGATTATCGATATAAAGAGACACCCATGAAGGGGAGCTTTGCCTGGTCAGCACTACCTGCCTTAAGGATGGGAGAAGATGATAGCTGAAATCAAAAATCTAATCTCACAGGCATTTCCAAAGAGATGAAGGCACAGCAAAAGCCCACTGCACTCAGCCAGCAGAGACTGTAAACACAGTCATCCACATTTAGAACAAGTTTAGTAGGATGCTTTTCTCTGGGAAAGAGGGCATAGAAAACCATAAGGGTGTCCTCTGGGCCACTGTCAAAAGGGAAGTTTATGTAACAGCCCATCATTTCTCCCACATCCCCTGCTGCTTCCAGATACGAGAGGCAAAATGCATGCGTGCCATTCTCTGAAAATCTAAGGCAGGTCACTGACCACATTGAGCACGCCAGGATACATACAGCATATACAAAAGTGATGATTATTGGCATCCTGGCCTTTGGATATTCAGGGAAAAAACAAAACGTGGAAAACTATGTATTATAATGATGCTGACTGGAGCCAAGAGCAGAGAACACACAAAGGTGCAGCCTCTAGTTTTCCAGAAGTGTATATTAATAGCAAACAACGACAGCTACTGTCAGAACGGGACCTAACTAAACTGGAAACACAATGAACTTTATTTACCAAGCACAGCGAGACTCGCATTGGCGTATTTCACTAAGCGGGACCTAGAACAACAAGTCTGTATAGTGAGGAGCTCTCGGCCGGGAAACCTGGTTCCAGAGCAGCACCAACACTTTGCTGGTCTAGACCCAAGGACGCTTACATCAGGGACTGGTGGAGGAATTATCTGGACCAAGGACTGGACTAAGATCAAATACAACTCACTGAAGACCTACAGGACTCCTTCTTCTGGCCTTTGACGTTGGCAGATTTAAAAACATCCAGGAGGACGACGGGTTGTGTAAATTGGGTGACGTCAAGAGGGTTTGTTGAGTATACTTTAGTGTAATTTATGTTGGTACTCTGGCTCTGGTTCCCTTTGTTGATTATTGGTGTTTTGTAAACCCATCACCGGCTGGGCATATGATGTTGCATGACACAATAATAAATACAATCAAATCAAACCATTTTTCTAAAAAAACAGAGCTAGAGAAGTATCGGGTCTGTCTAAATTAAAGAGGAAGAAAACCCAGAGCTTCGGTCGGAGGTGAAATCGAAAAAGCAGGGTCTGTAGCTGGTGGTACAAAGATACCTAAAACATCAGCAATAGCACTCATCATTAATCATTTTATTGGTAAAATGACACTGACGTCAGTTAAATCCACCTCTTTCTCTCTCTCTTCTCAGTCAGATGTTGCCACGTCTACACTCCTTGTATCCATCATTACTAATTAAAAGCTCTCAGCAGAGTCATGTCATGCGACCTCATGATACAGTTTTTCATAAAATTTGGAAGCAACGGAGGCAAGAGCGCACTATATATAACGAACACCCTGACCCGGCAGCACCAGCTGCATGGAGCGGCTTCCAGCACTCACACATTTCCTACAGGAAGTGCTAATTCATCTAGTTCCATTAATTATTGGCATTACTGCATTTTCAATTTTTTAAGTCCTTGGAAGCATTTCTTCATCTGAAAAACTGAACAAGGAGAGTGAAATCTGGCAATTGCCCTCAGATGAAGTGATTATTGTTGTGCATGCTAAGTAGTATTATATAAGTTACAGTGTTAATGGAAGCACACTGAAAAATGCATGATGAAACTTAATTTTTCATAAATTGACACCGAACACTGAATAAAACACACGTATGCCTGGTGATATATGCACATTAGCTCTCTGCTAATGTGTTCAATAAATGTATAATTCTTTACAGGACAACTAAAGAGCACTGAATTATGAAGGAGGAGTCAGGTGCCCATTAACAGCCAATCAGACACTCGTGACCCCTAACCCCAATTTGTCAATCTGTGAAGAATCAATGCAGAGTATTAGCATTTATTGATTCAGGCTCTAAACGGAGTCAGTTATCTACAGGCATGGATGAACCGGGTGGACAAGTTCATTTATTTATCAGTAACTGTCAGGGCTGTGTGACATTATAAGTACGTATCGACCCCGTCCTGTTTCGGCCGGATGCTGGATCAGATAGAGGGGTCTAACCAGGGACATGAAAGAGCTGAGGGGGCACTGGGGCCACAGCGAGTCCAGCTTTTCCTTTTCCCCCGGTGTGAAAGAAGGGTTTGAAGTTCAGGACCCCTCGGACACAATCATTACCCTCCATCACGTGCTCTCCACGTCTATCCAGACCACGAAGAAAGGTTAATCTATAGGATGTGCCGATAAAGGACTGTGGGCAGAGTTAACATGTGTGGGGGTGTTTTTCTGCCTAATGTCCCTACATTTTACCAAAATACATCCTGTTAAAAACAAATAAATCTGAATCACTGAACATCAAAATCAAAGTAATATATAGTAAGTAGTATATTTGGAACCGAACATCAGACAGTGATTTTTATTCTTTGAGCTATTATTGTCCCTCAAAATCCAGTTTAGTAGAACTCTAACATTAATTATTAGCAACTAATCGGTGCCAACTGATCGGCCAAACTGATTAGTCTACCTCTAGTTCTAAGTGTCGCTTGTAACTACAGTAGAGATGTCTAACAGGAAAAAATATGTTATATTCAATAAAAGATCTGACTCAGCAGGAGAGCGAGATGTCAAACAAGCCCCACATGACAGACATGAAAGTCTTCTACTGGCCCTGAAATCTTATTAACAAAGCAATACTTTACAGAAGGACAACCAGTACACATATTAGAGGGTCTAAATAAAGCAAATCAGAATGACTCCTGGTGAAAAAATCTATTGACTACTGCCTAATTAAGAAGAGTCAATCCCAGTGGGTCAAAGGCCAAAGAGGGAACCTGTCTCCTCTCTGATGAGCCTTTTCCAGCTGATTAGTTCTGGTTCTTGAACTGGTTCAGTTCAGATTCCATTGTTGATTCTTGGTGCCTCTAATGAACTGCTCACGTTTACACAGATTTTATGTGGAATCATTGTAATCATCTAATCTCTGTAATCATTGAGGTTTTTTTTGTTAATTATTTGTTCTTGAATTCAAGTAAAACCAGTGTGTTTACTCTTTTTTGTGCTAGTTTCTAGCTTTTCCATACACTCAAGAGATTATTTAATCTCCACCAAACACTGGGTTTAGTCAGCAGTTGCTGCACATTCTGTTTTCCACTGGTTTCTCTTCTTCTACATTGTCGTCTCCATCTGTACAATATGACACACCCACATCAGTTCACACTTCGGCTCAAGGCAAAGCCTACTATTTCTTAGTTCTGGCTGGGAACCTGTGTTTTTCTTATTTTTTTTGTCAAAATGCTCCAAAACGGTTCAAAATTAGGTTCAGGAAGTGGAAGGGCACCGGTTCTACTTTGGTGGAAAAGAGCTATGAATGAACAAACTTTATGTTGAATTTCTGGGTTGAAAATAAACTAGAACAATGATAACAGAGCATGTGTCTTTTCCTATGCTCTTCACAGCAGAGAGTCTTGATGTAATGCTGTTCCTGGGTGACTCCACTGCATATCCACCATTCCTTCTTACTGTCAACTCCTAATTAGCTAAAAATGTCTGCATTCCAATAATAAAACTAGGGAGACTATACTGTGTCTGACTTGAAGTAGAGCAATGCAAACATGGGAAATATGCAGAGTCAAAGAGCAGGATTTGGAATCATTATACTGAGGACCACAACTTACATGTGTAAGCAAACACAAACAGGATACGTTGTCAAAGCCACAATGTATATAATAACCAATAACAGTGAACACACTCTGCAGCTCTTCTCAGCACTTCAGAGTGTCTTTCAGCTCGTTTTTTTTTGTTTTGTTTTATGGCACTCAACTTCAAGGCTAAACAACCTATTTCCTGCTGCAGCTATTTTAAAGAAAAACAACCAATAAACCAACTGCACAGTCTCTACCTAGCACTAAACACTAAAGTAATATATGTACCAGCTAAGTGGTGAACAAATGGATGCATTTAACTTGATATTGTTGCATGGTGGAGACCAAAACAGAGCAAAAAAAAGTGAGTGAATACTACTTAGATTCATAAGCTATGCTATTAAAGAAATGTATGCTATTATTCTGATAATAACCACAATAATGTTATAGAGAGGATTATACTGTATGTTAATATTGTGTTTCTACTACTGTGTTGCCAGATGTCATATGTGCAATATCTTGCCCTCTGTACGATGTACAATCAGTAATGCCAAAAATGCAATCATTGAATTAATTTTAGACTTGTGATGCCTGTATGCGGGCATGTGCTGTTAAGGTTCTATAACTTATGTAGCCTAAAATACACTCCCCAACAAGCTATCTGCTTCTCTTGACTCCTTCCTCCAAACATATTCTCACTGCGCTGTGTATAATGAATTCATGGGTATCTCCGGGCCATTGGGCCAATCAGCATTAAAGATTACTGTACCTGATGGAACAGTAAGGTTTCCAGGTGATAAATTACATGGCGTCAGTAGATGGAGTATCGATGCACACATGGGTGCAATGTAGTGCTCCAACAGTATTCCAGTAATGCCATGGAAAGTCTCTTCAGATTACTCTGATGTGGTTCATCAAAAAAGGGAATTCAGTATTTTCAGGCATTAGCCTCATGATGTCGTTTAAAACCTTCAAGACGACATGGCTCAGAAAAGGATGTGAAATCCCAGTGCAATCTGCTATTTCTCTGAAATGTCCCTGTAGCCAGGAAACGGATGGTGGACCATCAGGTATCAGGTGAGAGCTGATGACTTGGATGCTGCTCCAAGGAATTGCACTGCTGCAGCCAAACTTGTCTTGGCAGTCGTAAATGGCTCATAAGCCACTCATCACTCTCTTCAAACATGTCTCTAAAGATGCACCGTCTCCTGAAGGCACAGGCTGCAGTATCTTCCAGCAAGGCAAGAAATGTCCTCTTAACATCTTAAGTGCTTGGAGGTAAATCAGAATCTTTACAGTAATTACCCTGCATGCCTGTTAATTGTCTACTAATTAACATTGGCTACATGTGCGCAATTTCAGTGGCTCCTAGAAATTGGTGAGAGTAGTCAATAGCTTAGGTGAATAAAACAATCAAAACCAAAACTGATGGGATGTGGACATTCTCTTATATTCCACTGTAACCTAGGACCGGGACGCTCAGCTGTTATAGTTGAATATTTTAATCATGTGTGTAACCTGTGTCAACTGGAATTTTTGCACTTGAAAGAGAATCTGGCTACAAAATGCTACTTATTTCCACTGCAGGAGGCTACATGAACTCAATGCAGCCTTTGGCTATGGCATTTTTCCAGTGTATTATCAGACTATCAGTGTATTTTCAGATATTATCAGATTCTACCATTGTGCACAAAATATTACAATAAAATGTAAACAATTCCATAGCATAAATAATGAAAACATGATGAGAGACCTTATAAATAAATTATTTCTGCAACTGGCTCAATAAAATCCAAAACATAAACTCAGAATTGCCTTGTTTAGTCATGTTGAAGACATGAAGCGGTCAGAGGAGGATAAGGCTACGCTAGCTGCAGGCTACACCATGCTACGCGTTTTCCAGACTGAATAAAGTTATTTTGAAGCGCTTGGTTTCGTTTGAAAGCTCGCGAGGAGTAGAATCCTCGATCCTGTTTGACTTGGAAACGTGTTCTGGTTGAATCAACGCGACCACGAAACGGTAAGTGAACAGAATCAATAGCTTTGGTGGAATCAATAGCAATGGTTTTAGGATTTGATGT
>JAPQRN010003404.1:0-25484 GCA_037367275.1 Coranthus polyacanthus | reverse complement strand
TATCACAAAACAGTTTCTACAAGTGGAAGTTGTGGATCATGGAACGCTGCCACGTGTGAAGAGCTGCACAAACAAATGTCAGACAAAGGCTTTGACAAACCGTGGAAGATTTTAAAACAAACCAACATGAGTGAGAAGCATCAGATGTCTACCAGTTCAGAGGGAAAAGCTAAACCCAGCTTCACGTTTTTGGACAAAATTCTGGGTCAACTTGTCTCATGGTTGACTTGTGGTTTTAAACCATGATGATGAAACACCTCTTAATATTCACAGCAGTGGATGGAAATAATAATATTTTCCTTTTGCTGATTTTCTGAAAATTGTGATATTATTTGTGGTATATTTGAATGGAAAGCTGAATACTAGGTTTGGCTATGAACCTGGTTGGTCACCATCATTTCTGATGCCACGGCTTTCTATGCCACTCTATTTTTGCCCACGATTCAGTCGCCCACAAATAAACCAGCTGAGCCCAGTGCTGCTTCCACAAGACTCAAACCATTAAATCATTTTGGGCCTCAGCAGATGTCTCTGGAATGCCCTGATCAGGGAAATGAGAGTCATTTTCCTGCTGTTGCTAATTCAGAGTGAGGCTCTGGATAGAATCAGGACAGAGAGTTGCAGCACAACTGTCGACTGAACTGTTTGTAGTGTAATGTTGACCGAGTGCAAAGGGAATTTCATTTCAGCATAAATATACACAGGATAGTAGAGGAAATATCTGTGTGGCCTCTGACCTTTCTTCACCATACGAGCAGCCACAGTGAACTGGGTGGAGTCGTTAGCTGCTCCGTGGCCTTTGGTCTTCCAGGCCTCCTCTCGGGCCACTATGAGCTGCTTCCTCTCCTGGATGGACATGTGAGCCTCTATCTGGCTGTCCATCTCAGCCTCAGCAATTCTCTGAAAAAAGAGAGGAGAGAAGTTAGTGTCAGACTGGATACTTGTGCTAGATGGAAAGTTAAAGGACTGACTCACCTAAAGGTATGAACACACTGTAACACATCAGTGTGTGATCACTGATGCTTCCATTAATAAGCAGGTGAGATGTCATTTCATTTAAGTGCTGTTTCAGGTTTAGGGTGTTTCCACACTTGGGCTTTTTAGTCTGGTTAAACTGGACTCTAGTTCATTTTACCCCTTGGTGTGAATCATCTGGACAGGTGTGAATACAGTAATCACACCACAAAACAACAAAACTGAAACCCTTTAGAGAAGGTGGACTGAGTCCAGTCCTGAATGAACTCTGAAGCAGTTTGTTTGTGGTGGAAACAGGATCGGACCTCGATATGACCCATCTACTAAAATATCAGTACACAATAATAAAACACTACTTCCTCTTGTGATACATTATCGATACACTCCTCCTGACATTTTGATTAAGACCCATGTAGATGTAGATATGGAAGTTACAGTTAGTGTGTGTGTGTGTTAAAGAGGCACTATGCAAAGACTTTTTTGCCCACTTTGTCGTAAACCATGTTGTCTTGCTTGTCAAATTCTGCACAAATGCACTGAATAAATACATAGTTCCTGTGTTTTGTCTTTTCAAGGGTATTTTTTAAAGCTGTCAAAGCTTTTCAAACAAATGAGTTCTGGTTCTTGAACCGGTTCCATTCAGGAGTCTTGGAACCTTGTTGCCGTTTAGAGAACCAGCCTGCATTTCCTCCAGTTTTGAGTGGAATGATTCTAATCAAGGATGGATCATCAATGGAGGTTCACAATGAACAGTAGACATGGTAACATATTACTGTCCAGCTCCACTTTTTGACAACTCCTTTATTATCATAATTTGTTCTTGTGTTCAAGTGAAACCAGCCTGATCTCAGATTATTTTTTAGCTTTTCCAACTGTACGTTGCTAAATTGTCAACAAGTACTGGGTTTAGTCATCAGTTACTGTACATTTTTCCACCAGTTTCTCAAACTTCTCCATTGTTTTTGTCTTCTCCATCCTCTTTCTAACCTGCAGAATATGACACACCCACAACGGTTCACACTTCAGTATAAGGGAAAACCTACTATTTTGGTTGGAAAGGGCTATGCATGAATGGAATTTGAACCAAGGGGAAAATGCTCCAAGTTTACACACTTGTCAACTGATTTGCAACAGAGAAAACCGACTGTAAGTGTGTGACATTAAATATCTGGGGAATTAACCACAGATGAAAATAAACATACCATCAAACACAACCCAGTCTGTATCAGTAACAGATAAGATCGCCAAGCATAAAAAGAACACCAATGAGGGGGAAACTATGAAGCACATCATTTCTTCCTTCACGCTGATAACAAGTCCTTATAAATACCCCACAGACATAAATGGATTGGATTTGTCTGCTGCTGGTCACTTCATACACCAGTAAGACTTCGCACAAGACTCTGTTAGTCCCAGAAAAGCATGTCACACATGGAGTTAAAATGGAAGAACAGTGAGTAAAACAGAGAAAGAACAACAGCAGACAATTTGCTTTTATCAACCAACTAGCCACTAGAGAGGAAGGAGGGGGATTCATTGACAAAGCAGGGTGGGTCACCTTCCGTCTCCAGGGGTGTCTGTCATCCACCTGCGAAGGTCTGGGAGATCTGGTGGCCTTTCACAACCAGAGAGGGGGGGGTTGAGGATTGAGGAAAGTGAGACATGATGAGGATGAAAAGATGAGACAGGAGCTCTAACAAGTGGAAGAAGCTGCAGGGGCTGCCATGCTGCCTTTACACAAGCAGTAAAGCTTTCACACTGAGCTGGAAATGTAGTGGCAGAAAACAAGAGCAGGGAGCTGCACAGCACTGGTTGTATACTGTAAGATTAGACTGTTATTTGTGCAAAACACAGTGGCTTAATGAAGAATAAAACTGTAAAAATCATGGACATATAAGGAGAAGAAACAAAAGCTTAAATAATGAAATAAAAAGTGTGGAAGTATATGGAGGAATAGATAAAACAATAAATAAGTACATAAAAATGTGGAAGTGTACAGAGGCATAGTAAGTACATGAAAGGACTAAATAAAATAATTAAGTAGAAAGAGGAATAAATAGTAAGTACATTTAAAATTTGTAAATATACTTTTTTCCTGTATCTTTGTAAAAAAAAAAAAATATATTTTGACATCATTTAATTTCTTTATTTTCTATTATACTCCCCTTGTGTTATTACTTAAAGGGCCAAGCTGTCAATCAACTGGCATTGGGCGGGCCTTCCTGCTCAGACTGAGGAGTTAATTCCTGAACATATGAATCCTACTATTACCATCCTATTACTAATCCTACCATTTCTTTTATGTTTTGCTATATTTCCACATTTTTCATTTACTTATTTGTTATTTTATTTATTCCTCTGTAGGTTTATCCACATTTATTTTCTTAATCATTCACAGATTTACTCCTTATTACGGCATGCCTGACTCCATACAGTTTCAGCTAAGTGGACAGACTGGACAGACAAAGCAGTATTTGTGCTGAAGAGGTCTCCAGGTGTGGCTGAAAGGTACTTTAAAACTCTCATTCTCTATTTAGCACATTGTATATTGTATATTTAGCACATTGTCTCTTATCTTGTCATTTTAAGTTAAGTAATGGCGTGGCATGTTAAAAAATGTTAAAAGGTTTAGTGACACAGCAGGGAGGCGAAAGGTGAGCAACGCAGGCAGCGAGATCCGGTGCAGCTTCCTACCTGACTGGCTGCGTCGTCGGGGGAAGAGGAACGGAAAGGAGGCTCAGGAGGAGGAGAGAAAGTAGAGGCAAAGACTGGCTCCTACAGAGGTATGGTGACACAGAGAGGAAACACACACAGGATGTCATCAGGAGGACAGCAGCTGCAGCTTTCTTCAACGGGGCAGTCCATCAAGTTTAAAAATGTAGATTAGATAATAAGTCATGTTAGTAACACATTTGTAATCTGTGGTTGAAAATGGTGTCAGGGTGCTGATGGTTGCTGCTGATTTGCGTTTAACTAATTTTTATTTTTAAACTTTACAACCTCCATTACTTTATAAAAGTCCACTACCAGAACCTCAGTTTATATAACTGTTTACTTTACATCGTGTATGTTGCCAAAGCTTAAAGTTGTTTTTAGAACTCTCTCTATGATGCGCTGTAAGATGGAAAAAAAGTGTGAAAACCACAGAGACTGAATGAAATCACTCTGTAGTTTGTGTAAGCTCTACCTCGTCTTAAAGCTGATTACTTTGGTTTTCCTGCTTCTGGTTTAATGTAGAACAGCTGTTTTCTGTAAAAAGTTAATACCCAGCTGATATATAAATACCCATCAGGTGTAATATTTCTTTATCACAGAGTTTTAAACATTCTCAAGTCCTCTGTAGTAACTACAGATGTGAACTTCTGGAATAGAGAGGTAAAAAAAAAAGTGTAACCAATATTTCTGTCAATCCAACTATAAAAACAAGGAGCCCAACCCAAGAGTAACTGCAGTGCTTTACAGTCTGTATCAGTCCTAATACCCCCTGTATTATATATTCAAAGAATGCCTTCATGGATTTAGTAGAACATTCACAATAAAAAGCACAGTTTTGACAATTTAGAGTAATGTCGCCTGGGTCCGGTGTTTAATATTGAAGGGGCTATACAAACATCTGACATATTTGGTGTCTTATTGGGTCAGTTGTTCCAATAAAACACTTTTTCACAGGATGGTATAATGTCTTATACCTGTATTTAGGGAACAACACCACCTACACACAATTTCTTCCAGATTTTGCACTTACAGTTGGTGCCACAGTGCTCCTGTGGGTGCATCTAAACTGGGTATAAATTGTTCCTTATAGACATATGTGTAGTATCTATGACCAGCAGTATTCAGATTCTTTACTTAAGCAAAAGTACTGATAGAAAACTGTGAAAATACTCAATAGTTAAATCTCTGCATTCAAAACCTTATAGGACCCTGAACATTTCTGTGATAATGATTATAGAACTTTCACACAAGTCATATTAATTAGACCCAAACAAAGATTACATGTCAGATCCCAAATGTAAACCCATAAGCACACAGTAAACGCATCAGTGTGCGAGGCCGAAGGAGACATCTGTAACACAACCACAATCCTGAAACAGCAGGTGGAGGAAGGATGAATTAGAGAAGCATTAAAGTGACACACAACAACACGGCAACACCATCACCGTGACCAAATTAAGGGACACACCCACCACCACCACCAACACATCTACACACACACAAACAGCTACCTGGATGTGTGCCACACCCTGGGTGTATTTATCAAGAGAGCGTGTTAGCATCCAGGAAAGGATGGAAAATTTAGACACTAATCCAATTTGAATGCACTTGATAAATACCACCAGTGTGTATGTGTGTGCGATTCTGGCCTTGCACACCGGCCTTACCCATAGCTGGTCGGACACAGCAAACTCATCGATCATCATCAGTGCTTCATCATCCTACAGACAAGCAGACATGTTTTCTGTGGGCTCTGTTGTCCAGGAGAGTGTATCATAGACAAGCCAAACACAACTCTGTAGAAACCTGTGCTTATGCAAAATCTGCTAATATCTCCATTGTTACTTCTGTTTACAGCAGTTTTTCTCAAAAGTCTATAGACTGTGCTTTTGTCGAAAACAAAAAATAAGAAATAAAACAAGTTGCCGTGGATACTGTGAAGTCACCCATTCGTTTGTGGACTACTACTTCGGAGCTTTGAGTTGTTCCTTTTAACAGCCAGAAGTGACTATATTTGGACAAGAAGATGACACACGAGGGGTGAAACTCCCCAAGTGAACACTAATGAAAAACACTGAATGACCACTCAGCTAACTAGGGTCAAAAAGCCACCCAAGTAATTTCAGCTACATGTTAACGCAGCGAGGGTTGAATGGGTGAAACTAGCCAAGTATAGCTCCTACTAACTTACTTCAACTACTTGCTAAATGTTATCATATACAGGTCTGCCTAAAACAGTAAATCAAACTTCGCGTAATGTATGAACACACTAATAAACAAGCTAGCTGTGCTCATTAGCAGGCTATAGCTGGCAGACCATGTAATGTGATACCTAATTAATGCTAACATTAGCTGATGTAGCAGAGTTAGAGGGGAGGATTGTAATTCAGTAAATAATATTTCAGTGAAACATTTGCGTAACAAAATCCTTTGATGGTCTTTCTAGTGCAACTTCTTACCCACAACTAAAGCAGAAGAAAAAAGGATAAACCTTAAGGAAAAAAAAATGTTTTAATTCAGACAGCAAGACAAGCTAACTGTCAAGCATGCCCGTCAGTCAAGTCCCCCTGGATTTTGTGGAGATGTCAGAGGTATTACACTCTACCATACTTCCACACTGGCTTCAATTTCAAGCTGTTTTTGCCCCTTGTTCAAAAAAATAATGCCCACAGGTGGAACAATGGCAACAACACTGTGCTATTTGCTTCATTCTTCACAGTTTTGTATCTGCCTCCTATTTAGTGTTGCTTTGACTTTCATCTAAAATAGGAAATAGACTGAATTGCATCCACTGGCTCTGATAAATGGGTGGATTAAAAACAAGATGAACGTCAACAACTGTCCTTCCCGCTGACCTCTACTTAGCGAGCACTTGAGCTTGATACAAAAAAAATCTGTTTTTTTTTCCTGATTTGCTAAAAACATCATGCCCTTCTTTTGTAATCGCTGTAGAACAAACTCCTCTCATCACTCACAAATGCGTCACAGCAACAAAAACAAACCTCTTCCTGGTCTTATGTGAAAACACAAAATTAAAATATGTAGAGGTAGAGCAGTCCGGCCTCGCTGAACAAACTGTGATAAGTGGCTGGAAATAAAAACAGCCCTGTTGCTGCGGATGGTAGCTGTTAGAATATGTCTAAACAGAGAGGTACGTGTTCCACCCGAACCCTGTCTACAACAGATACACTGAAGATGACGGCATAGAAACACAGTCAACATGCAGAGGATGAAATGAGGTTTATTTTTTCAAAAGGACATGCAAACAGAGACAAAGGCAAACAAGAGAATGAAAGGTTACATGTAACATGCAGTTAAGTGAAAAGAAAGGTTGAAGGTAGGCAGGACAGAAAACATCATTAAACAGAAAAGAACACTGATAGTTAGTCATAAAGTTCTGTCTTCAAAGTGCACAAACAGTTTTCTTTTTTCTCTCTCTCCAGACAAACAGACCTTCTATCTGAACGTATGCACTTTAAGCATAAATTAGGCTTGTGACTACGCTGCTAACTGGGATATGTTATGTTAAACACTAATTTTAGCTAGCTTACTTTCTGAATTTTAAGAGATACAATCATGTTTGATACAGTAATGCCAACTTCACATCATGTATAAACACTCTAATTAGCAGGCTAACAGAGACCTCATGATGCAATTTCAAATCGATGCCAACATTAGATAACGTAGCTAAGTTATGCTAATGGATTGGATTGTTAAGTTAACCGTACATTTCAGGAAGCATTTGTGTGACTGCGGAATTGTGAGGAAAAAATACACTAAACATTATGGGCTTTGAGATATTTCAACTACATACTTGAGAGTAGTTTGTGGATAAAAAGCCTAACAGTTACAAACTACATGTCTTAAAACAGGTTCTTAATAGTTCTGTCAGCTGATCTGGGGGTTTGTTTAAAACTCTTCTTACCATCTGATCTCTCCTATTTATCCAACTCCTGACTTCATTTATAGCATTGAGGCCATGTTCCCACATCTCAGCATTTAATTTAATGTATGGACCATTTGCTATGACCATTAAACAAGACCAAAGCTGTAGGAATCATCATAGATAATAGTCTATGTATCAAATTCACTCTGACAAACATAAAACACATATTCTACAGACAAATGGAGCGGCTATGGCTATGGTGAAATAATGTGTAACTGAAACACATATTACCCTGATATCAACTCTACAATTCATTTGATGACTGCCATGACTGGAATAAAAGCAAATTAAACCCATACCGACAGATCACTAAGACATGCAACAGATGTTTAATGAGAAAGAGCAGAGGAAACAGGAAAAAAGATAAGAAGACACAGACACTGACAATACACAACCTCTCTGTTTAGAGATATCCAAAACTGTTTCTACTCAGCCTCCTGACAGCGCTTTGACTCAAAAAAGATCAATGGCTTGTCCAAGACTGTGTTCAGAGTCTCATACAGGAAATGCTTGCTGTCGTAATACAACAATGTGGATCAAATTTAATTAGCAAAATCACAGTCTGCCATTGGTGCTGCATTCAAGTCTCAAGGGCATAAAATAGTTGAAAAGACTGAAAGATCTAGCTCTAAAGATGAGATAAGAGTCAATTCCATGGTATCTTTTCAACATTACACGGACGCAGCATATGATCAGAAGTAAAGAACCTGACACAATGACAGACGTAGGAGCGGTAACAGCCACACCGTGTCCTGTCTGTTGTGGATCTGTTGGGTTAGCAGTGAGTGTGCAGGTCAGGTGGTTACCTTCTTCTTGAAGCTCTGCTCCACCTCCCAGAGCTGCTGCTCGCCCACGGCAACCTTCTCCACATCCTGCTTCTTATTGATCCTGTTCCTCCAGTCCTCCTCGCCGCTCTTCTTCAGCAGAGCCACTCTGTGAGGGGGTGCGACACAAGGCAGATTCATACGGCAAGCTCTGGAGCAAAACCAGCAGAAATGTATATTACGTGAGCTGCCGTGCTTTAAAGAGGATTGATTGGTTTGACATGACTCAAAACCGCTTACCACAGGAATATACACAAAAACAAACTAATTTCTTCTCCTTCGATTACGTAGGCCTTTTGAGAATTGAGTGATACGACATCATTGTAGCAATGTTCAGAGAATGAATTATGATGTGGAAAGAGATATAAACAGGGAGCATAAAATGACATGCTCTTACCAAGACTGACACAAAATGTTTTCTGACCTGCACTTATTAAAGGATGCACAGGGATGAGTTTGGCAGTTTAGGACATGCACTATTATTGCCTCTTTATTTAAAGATAGATGATAAAATTTTGATACCACACGTGTCAGGATTTCCGCTAGGATTTTTTCTTGCCGGCCCAGTATCAAACAGACCAGAGCAGACAGATTTGAAACTTCCTGTTCATAATTCGGTAAGTCTATGTTACAAATTCAAATATACTGTAATGTACACATGTTGTGAGTAAGGAAACAACTTCAAATAAGGTACTTAATGAACAGTAACGATTAAGCAAACCCTCAACATTAGCTTCTGAAAAACATACTGTATGTAGCCTGTTCTAAAAGAAAGCTAGGCCTCCACAGCATCAAGAGTATAAGGTTAGGGCTCGGTAAAACCTCCGTTGTGCTTTTAATTCAACCCGTCACACTGACACACAAATGCAGGGTTGTTCCCACGCACCTTCAGCTACACACTGCTGTGAAGACAGACACTAAGCAGAGGCAACCAGTGTGTCATTTTCTCATTTCCATGGTTAGAAATTCCATACAGTTGTGGATTTCAGATAAACAGAGGTCACAGCTGGAGCACAGTTAGACATAAACATCACTTTGAGATGTCAGTCAGTGTAACTGGAACTGGGAAAGTATTTGACAGACTTTGGTTTAAACAGGAACAGAGAAGGTGCTGGAATTTCTTTTGGCTGAAAATTTAAAATCAACTTTGGGACTTGGTAGTAAAACTGATTAGATATAAAGTTCATGTAGGATTACAATAAACAAACTGAAGTATAGTGCAACAAGAACAGGGGTCCAATTATTAAAGTCTCATCTTTGCGGAGGCTGCAAATGAGACACATTTAGGAGGGGTCAGGGTGTCGGCAGCGCCGTCTGCCCTTCTGACAACCATCCCTCTATATGACCCAGTGAGAGGACGTCCTGTTCTGCCTGGGGGCTTCTCAGCAGCTCCAAAAAACAAGATAATAGCACTGAACATACGTCAATAGCTGTATGTGACATAGAGACCCTTTGAAACTCAAAGATGTCCTGACACAGTGAAAGAATGTGTGCTATGTCACAAAACACTATGCAGCATATACAGTATACATCTTCACACACACACCCCGATGACTTCCAGTAGACTGGACACCCATCCTGCAGCACCAGTTTACATGTAATCCTGTTATGTCATCAATCAATTGGGAGTGTAATACCTGCCAAACCAGTAGTCTGTGCCTTTTAACACAGTGACACAATATTCTTATGTAACTGAATGCAGAATCCAATACTGGGTTTCAGTTAAAATTCAAAGCTAAAATGTCCATATTCATCAAGTATGTTCAGATGATATTATATGATACATGATAGGCAATCTAAATACATCAGCTGTTGTTATGGGCAGTGATGTGACAATCGTGACAGATTTCCTGCCCTGCTTTCTGAAACACAGAGTGAATATACAGTACAATTTGTATATGGGAAGTTTATGTAAACAGATACAGAATAACTGTATTAATCCCTAGGGGAAGTTCACGGGAAATTGCATATGAATTGAAAAATGAAGCATTAAAAACGGATGCGAAATGAAAAATATGCATTAAGTTATCGAGTGAGACGATGCATTTAAAGCTGATTTGATTGTAACAGCTGTCATATGATGAAAACACATGGTATTTTATTTGTTCTGACTGTCTACCACTCATCGTTCACAATACCCAAACTGACATTTGTCGTTTACAGCAAACAATTGTTATTTCCACCCAAAGTGTTAATTAAAAATCATGAATATCAGCACTGGAGTCAATGGTGAAGGCATGGTGCACTGTAGACACAGAGTCGAGAGTTGAGCACTTTGCTGAGTGGACTTTGTCTTCGGATGGAAATAACACAACTTGCTTGCTATGAAGAATGTCACGTAGGTGAATGACAAATGATAGAGCATTTACATCAACTTCATCAAATCAATTGACAAGTTGTCATCACTTCCACTGACACGCCTACTTTAGTCACTTCAAACCATTTTATGGAAACACGCAAAAAACGTTACTGTCCCTCTTGTGCACCTCTACAGCGGCAAAACTGTACAGCACTAGCTACCATTAGTTTAGAAATGGTGTCCGCAGACGTCAACAAACTTTACGTAACCACAAGAGCATGTGCAAAAATTACATATTGTACCTTTAAATGAATCAAATCACTTTCCATCTTAAGTGCTCCATTTTTAAATTACATTTTAATCAGTTTATTTTTGTTTCTGCCACCCCTCATATTTGTGTATCCAGTATTTTCAGCTCAAACCCCTGCAGCATCAGTCTCACCTCTCTTTGATGGACATGTGTCTGGCCGTCATCATGTCGCTCAGCTCGTCTCCCTGCTCAGGCTGAACCAGGCAGATGGCGTGCCCGCTGCCGTCTACGTGTACGTCCGCCGCCGGAGGCTGACACACACTGTGTGAACCAGACGCTGCCCTCGATGTTACCACACTGGACTCTGGCAGCTCTGTGAGCACACACACAGGAAAATCAATAACTCAACTGTGAAAAAATGTTAACAAATTTTCCACATTAAGTCAGATGTAAAAGTACATTGTTGTTGCGCAGGGGGAGCAAAAAAGAATGAAATAAAATGTGAAAAAAGTAGTCTGGGAAGCACCTCTGTAGCTAATTCAGAAATTCTATGACTGGAGGATGTGTAATAAAAGTATAGTCATCAGTCTCACAATGCAAACTCAGCAGCAGGAACCAGCGTGGGAGCAAACTTCTCTCAAGCTTACTAAGAGGCTGTTATCTGCCGGTAAGTAGCAGACATTTTTCACAGCTTTGAACCTCCCTGCCACAGCTGTAATCAAATAACTTACGCTACTTTGCAGAAACACTGGGGCTCTTTTGTCAGAAGATTACTGCCAGGTACAGCTCTATCACTCTGTTCCCGCTCCACAAAACTAAGATGACTTGATGTTTCTCCAAATGATCTGTGTGCTCCAAGTCGTACACCGATACAGAGACAAAATGTTTGGCTCACAGTTACTGCCATTCTGTCAAAAAGGAAGCCTGACAACCACAACCTGAATGTAATATTTTCACAGACACATGTTCACAGGAAATGTGGTTGAAGGGAAATGGTTGTTGACTGTCAACAGTGTTCAAGTAGTTTTACACTTTGCTCTTTAAATATTAAAGACCAATACTTTCAACTATCTAGCAGTCCTTTTTCCTTTTCTAAGATTTTTTTGTTGCACATAATATTGTACTTTTTGTGAGAAAAATACGCTTTTTAAGAATTTTAATTCTAACATTAGTATATAACAGTAGCCTACTTGTAGCAAGGGTAACTTGATAATGTTTAGCAGGTTTGCTAACATTTTCTACTTTGCACAAGAACATAGTGATGTTTAGCAGATCTACATCTACTGTATTTACACATTCTTTAAAATAATAAAAGACCAATGCCATCAACAACATAGCATTCAGTTTTTCTTTTCTGTTTTTCTATGAAACAATACATCACAACCTTTACATTCCCCAAAATATGTTGTCCTATTTTGGGGTTATATCTAACATTTAAATGCTAATACTAGCTTATTACAGCGACATGCTCAAAACAAGGGTGACTTTAGCTGGCTTGCTGAACTCTTTTAGCATGCTAACATTGTGTTGATATTCATTTATAGCATAGTTAAATTTTGCTATTTAGTATTTTGTGAGCTAGCGTCTGGAAAATTAGAATCCTATGCCATAAAATGTTATTTCTTTCTTAGTGTAGGTTTTTAAAAAAATTACAATATAACAATGTTGTACTGTGTAACCAATAAACATTATCAGAATGAATGCATCCGTTTAAAAGGAATAAATGTGTGTCACATCCTAATAAAACAGTACATATATACAACATACTTTAAAAAACTGTTGTATTTTATTTAACTGAATGGTATATTCCATCCAGTGCTTTGGCATCGTGGTTGACCTATAAATATTAATAAAACATATTGAAGTGGACAACAGTCATTGAAACAGTGCTATAATAAAGAAGAGGCAGTTATCTCCTTACCTCCACTGAGGGTCCGGCCCTTCTGGCTGTCTGGGTGGTAGACCTCCTCCCTCAGATACTGGCAGTGCTCCTGCCTGTCCTGGAGCATGTGGCTCTCTGAGCTCTGCACAGCTCTGTCTCCTTTCCCCCTGATCAACCTCATCAGCTCCTCCTCCTCCTCCTCATACTCCCCCCACCTCTCTCTTCCACTCTGGGGCTGTGGCAGGGCCGTCTGTCGGACCGCTTGCTCCGGAGAGGGCAGCTTCCTCTTCCCTCCTCCCAGATCAGCTCCCCCTTCTTCTAACTGCGTCCTGTGTCCGTCTCTGTATGCCTGCCTCGGGTGATCCACAAAGTCCTGGGACCTCCAGACTGGGCCATCCGCGTGGCGAGGGGGCAGAGACCTGTCTGAGCTCGGAGGGTGGGGTTCGGCGTGGGGTGCTCTGGTTATGTGGATGTCTCCGGCGTGGTCGGTGGACACTGTACCTCCTGATGATGAACAGGGAAGGTGTCCGAACCCAGAGCCTGCTCCGTTCTGAAGCTTTGGGTCAGTAAACAAAGCGACACAGCAAGAAAGAGAGAAGTGGGTCATCTTGGTTCAGGAAAGGCAGCCAGTGAGACTGAGAAACAGGTCGGGCAAAGAGCACTCGCACACATAATCGAGAGAATCATGCTGACTAATCACCGCCTGTCTGACTCACTGCTCTTCCTGACCATCAAAGCGCAGCCTATCTCTCCGGTCAGTTGCAGCCCACATCACAAAGCCATGCCAGCAAACTCCTCCGACACACAATACATTCAGCTGTTGCACAAAACACTGTGTGCAAATTTTAACATCCAATACATGTGATCTACTTAGAGACGATGAGAAACAAGAAACCATTCAAGCTGTAACACAACGGCCACAACAAACTTTTCAAACTGGCTACTGAACTTTCATATTAAAGGCTCAACATGAAGTTTGTGTTGGAGTCTGTGTTGAGCTCGAGGCTGGTCATTTGTTGATGTTCACCGAGTCCATTTCTAAGCTAATGGTAGCTAGTGTTGAAGCTACAATGTTGCAGCTGTAGAGGAGCATAAGAGAGGAACTGATTTCGGGAGAAAGCATCAGGGAAAATACTGACCCGAGTCCTCTACATGTAGGTAGTGTACACACAGGATGTAGTCAACAGAAACAATCGTATTAGAAATGGAGGTAGCTAACATCAACATACAAGCACAAAACACACACAATCAAATCAATTCAACCAAATTACAAAATAACCTTTTGCCTCTTTATCCCTATTAGAATAAGCACTGAATTAAGCTGATGTGTCGATGTGTTACCCAAAGTGAGGTGAAGTATCAGTAAAGGCGAGATTACGGAAAGAATTTTAATGTTGTTTAACTTTAAACAAAGAGGTAAAAGGGAAAAAATTGACAGAAGACGCCGAGTGTGAAACTCTGAAAGCAGCTAAGTTAAATGTTGTACTGTATAAACAGTAGAAGTAGCTTAGCTCTGAAGTGCTGAATAAGCTTTTTGTTACAAAGCAAAATGTGAAAATGTGAGGCTGGAAAGGATCTGAGGTGTTTAAGTGTGAGCACTGAAAGGGGGTGATGCAGCAATTGAAGTGTAAATCAGTAAAAGCAGTCAAGCTCTGAGTCTAAGAAGAATAAAGTAAAACATTGGAACTCATTGAGATACGAGAGCGTATTAGGGCCATTGTGTGAAAAAAAAAAAAATACAGAGAAGGGGAAGGGGTAACATTGTGACAAAGCTTTTTTCTCATAAAATTATTACTTTTTTTTCTAGTTTTCTGTATGTTTCTTATACCTATATGTCTTCACATTAAGGAGTAAGACAGTAAAAGATGAAAGCTAGTTATAAAATAATAATGTCAAGTATGTTATAAAATGTAGTATTAAAAAAAATATTCCATTTACTTTAAATATAGTGATGGGAACGCAAAATAATCCAGAATGGGCAAATATAAACAGATGCTACATGAGTGGCATTAATGAAAAAAGGATTTTTTTCAAATTTTGGTTGAACAGACCCTTTAAATATTTTATGTAAACACACTCCTTCACTTTCATTCTGTCTCTGGTCTTCCATTCCCTGAACTACTGCTGGTTTCAAATGAGCTGATGACAAAAAGCTGCTTTCAAGTTCATATCATGGTGCCGAGACGTGAATTGCTCTTGTTCTCCTCTCCTTCACCATAAAGGCGTCTTTCAACCCCTCCGCCTTGTTCAAATATAGCCAGCGGCATCATCCTTCCACACATCGCAGTCTGCTCGCTGACACATAAGGACGATGAAGGGCTGACATGAGTCGGATCTTTTCCTTAAAAGCTGGGCCATGCATTGTACATTCATAATGAAATCACACAACGTGGACATGGGCCAAATGGAGCTGCGTTTGCCATAACAGCGCGTGATGTCTGCAGAAATGGAACGTCATTTCTGAGAAGCGTCCCAGCCGCGTCAGCTTTCAGTGTTTCAGGCATGTTCGCAGTGATCGCTCAGAGCAGCCTTACTTGTAGATGTTCTACTGGGCTGTCAGATAGCTCCAGTTCATCCCTCATGTCTATGTCTGAGCCCTCCTGGAGCAGAAACATGTTACACTGTACCTCACTCAAACTCAATCATGTGATCATTTTCTTTAAAATAGTATTGGGCATTTACTCCCTTACTACTGTTACTTGGTACATACACATGAAGTCCCTCCTATGCTGCTCTTAAATTTGAATGTTATCAAAGAGGATCCTACATTCTACTTGCTTGTACCTGAACACACAAAGAAACTGAGACATATTTATTGGAAGTAACAGCTTACAGTAACAGTAACTACAGTGTTTGGACCCATGATTTATTAATTTGTTGGTGTCGGCTGATTTGTAGGTTCAACAGTGTTTTCAGATTTTTGCTCTTCTCTTAGAATTTGAGGAACATAAAAAAATGCATGACTACCATGTATCTAATTAAATTCAGACTATTATATGTTTTAGATCACTCTATTGATTAGACTCCTGGTCTAAAGAATTACTGTTGGTTCAAAAGGATATGGGAAAAATAAAGATAAAAGATAAAATAGTTGTTTGGTGATGCTTCCCCTCGAGTTCATTGACTTTATGATTTTTGTGTCTTTTTTTCATACAAATGGGGTGGATACAAATCACCAGGTCTGCCATTGCCGTTGTGATGTTTCACACAACATGACGCCTTTATTCATGCTGTGAAAGGTTGGAAAAATGTATTGTGCCTTTACCAAATGATGTTCTTGTTCTCTGTAAAAGTACTCATGACATAAACAACAGTTCAGAAAAATCTAACGACATCCCCGGTGTGTGAGGACCTTTAGACTACCTGCAGATAAAGCATTATAGTAAACTAGAGGAATACTGTTGAGCTGGACAAAGATCATTATCCTGATGTTGTCTCACCTGTTGCATGTCTCCCAATGTGATTGGTTGCGTCTGGTAGCGAGCGTTGGCCCTGCGCTGGCGCGTGTCTCCTCTGGTGCGGGTGACCCTTGTGGGTGGCTGAGCCAGTCGGTTGAAGAGCGCCATCTTTTCGGCCAGGCTGAGGGTGCAGAGGTCTGGCTCCTCTGGCCCCTGACTCTGGTTCTGGTTCTGACTCTTGTCTTCCATTGCAGGAAGCTGCCTGGATCCCTGAGCCTCCTGACTCTCCTGCAACTGCCGAGCTTCCCGTGCCTGCTGCGAGGATGCCTGCAGGCTGAGAGGAGGGCAAAGAGGTAGGAGAGAGGAAGGCTTCTGGTAAGCATGGAGGGACCACATGCAAGCCGGCAGGTGGCATGCTACAGCACTGTGAAGCTGTGTGCATCCAAGACTAACGATCACTTTTAATTAAATATACTAAAATAAAAACTTGCGCACATGCACAGTGAGCCTGCTACAAATTAAATTTTAAAATAAAAGTCATGTCATTTCCTCCAATCACACAGGAGGGCACCAAACTGTAAAACAAAAACAAAAAAAACAAAAACATTATTTTGATCCATTTCTATCCCATTTATATGGTTAACCAAACACCACCAGCAAGATTTGTGAGCACCCCCAGATGTGGACAAGCACATTCAAGGATCAGTCATGTTAGTCACACAGTGTAGCTCAGCGTGACGCGAGCGTTCACACCCGTGCCGTATACCTGTACTGAGGGAAAGTGCTGGAAACTAGGGTGGGACTAGGGAGACGTGCTACAGCTGTGTGAACGGTCATCGTTTGTGGCACATGAGTGGGAACTCTACAGCGGACAACGAGAGGGACACACACACATACACACAAGAGGAAATGAGATGGAAAAAAAAATAAAAAGAGTAATTCAAGCTAAAGCATGGTGAGGTATATAGTGGGTAAATCAGAAAGATGGATAAAATTTCATTTCAGGATATTTCAGGATGAGTTCTATAAAGAAATGAAATTTTGAATCATTTTTAGAACAAAAATGATGGAATAAGGTTCAGGTACAAAACAACTGTGGTTTGAAATGGAAGCCAAGAGTGTAATACCACTGACAGCCACTAGATGATGACTCAAAAAAAAAAAAAAAAAAAAAAAAAAAAAAAATTCAAATGAGCTTATCTTGAGAAAAACAAAGTCAGTAATTTTTTACAGGACTCAATGTGGTCTTATTTGCTTTATTTGGTCCAGTAAGTGTTCTGGTGGTCCTTTTGTAAATTATTCCTCTATTAAAAGGATTTTAGAGCAAAGAGACTGTTTTGATGTCTACCATGGACAGGTGTGATTGACAGCAGCCCAGTGAGACATTCAGAGCTTCGGTTGATTGAATAAAGGGTTTGTTTCCTGACAGACATCTCTACTGTGGTTGTGGTTAAGACGTTATACTAGCAAGACCGTCAAAGGATTTTGTTATGCAAATGTTTCATGAAATTCACAGTTAATGGCCTTAACTCGGTATCATAATTACATCAGCTAGCCTGCTAATCAGACCAGCTAGCTTGATAATTAGTGTGTTTGTGATTCAGTTACATTTAATAACAGTAATGCCAACTTCACAAAATCTACATTTAGCAGGTAGTTGAAAATACTTGCCAGTTTTTAGCATAACATTCCCCAGTTAGCAGTAAGTAACCGTCAGCATTAGCTTGAGGAGTTTCACCCCTCACTCTTTCACAGCTCCATCCTCTTGTCCAGATATGGTCCAAAGGCTCCAAATAATCAAGATGGAGACAGTAGGCTTTATGCTTCTTGAGTGAGTTTTGGCAGGAAGGCTAATTAGCATAGCATCCATACAGATTTAATTTCCACATGAAACAAAGTACCATGTAAAGACTTACGTGGCAGCAATGACTACTTCCTCAGTTGTGACTGGCTGAGTTCTGGAGCGGTCCTGAGTCCGTCTCAGCCTCCTGTCCACTGCTGCATTCCTGGACCGTGGCTTAGGGGCCCCGCCATCGATGCTCTTCTCCAATTCCTGAACGGGAGAGTTCAGATGTTGTGATAGCGTATCATCGTGACAGACTGCCGTATCATGGGCTTCTCTGACAAAGGGATTTTTGTACTGGAAGTGAGAGTGATATTAATGCTGCTGAGGTGAATTAAATTAGCAGTGACGACTGAGTGCATTAAGATAATGTTGTAGCTGTTTATCTTCATCTGTCGATCTGATCTTAAGCTTCAGCATGTCCCGGGATTCCTCCGACTTCAGTACTGGGATATAATTGTGTATAAATCATACCGTGTGTTTCGTTAAAGTAATAAGAGGACAAACAGGCTGAGGTTGAAGCTCACCCTGAACAGAGAGCGCTTGGCTGCTACGCTCAGCTTGGCCCGATCATCGAGCTTTTCTTCATCGGCTACAGAGGGAGACACAGAAGGGAGGCATTAGTAACTATGTACAACTTCTCCATAAAGAATTATCTTAAGTGAGAACTGAAGGAGGGGAAAATTTAAAAAGGTGAATTTACAACAGTACTACAGTCCCTAGCAAAGCAGTTTTATAATGTTTTCTGTAGCTTTCAATGAATTCTCTGAGAAAATAATAAAATAATGTCACAGTGATGTTATTCAAGTTATCATAGCTTGGGTTTGAAGATAGTTTTTAGCAAAAAGCCTGATTAACTTATAAACTAGCTGTGTGGAGTTACCGGGTTTCAAGGCACTAATGAAAAGAAGCTTCAGACCTGTTTGCATTATGGAAAATGCAGTATCTGGCAGTTTTGGAAGTTGACTGGAGGCTGAAAATTTGGACATGTTTCCTTCTGCTGCTTCGATATTGGGAGCAGAACATACGACCAGCTTCCAGTGTTCTACCTCTGAAATGTTCTGCTTTTTGGTAAGTGTTAAGTTGTGACCATAAGGAAGAGCTTAAAACCACAAATAACCCTCATTTACATCTTTCATGTCCTTTACATTGTTTTCATCTTTTGTTGAGTAAAAACTCAGATTGCAGTCATTTTATTTTGATTTAATGTTGTGAAAGTCCTTGTACATTGTTTCTGTCTTAAGACTTTTGCATCATTTTCATCTTGTTACATTGTTTTTGTCTTGTTACGTCACTTAAGTCATTTGTTTTCTTTTATGAATAATTTTAAACCACAAATAACCGTCCGGTTTCTTCGTCAGCTTTCACTCAGGACCAAAACTTACTGACATGACAATTTGTATCATGATAACATTTTTGGCCACATCACACATCCCTACTTATACATAACAGTACATTTGCTAATTCACTGCTGCAAAAACCCCAAAAATAAACAACCTTTGTGTTGTCCCTGAAACAGCTTACTTATTATGTTGACCTTTATCGTTACCACACCATCTGACTTGATAGCTGGGATCAAAGATAAACCACAAAACCTGTGGCTGGCGTCATGGTGGAGACTATGCAGAGTTAGACAGGTGTGAGAAGCATGGCTACATTCACACACTACACACTACACACTGTCTCTGCAGGACATATGACATTACATCACCAAACAACTATTCCCTTTGATGGATGCCGCTGTGCTGAGCTCAGCTCCCTTTAATTCTAGTGCGTACAGAACGCGTCCTGGCTGAGTTTGTGCTTATAAGAAGCAGATGAGCGGGTTCAGCTCTCAGTGGAGCGCTTGTGCTGTTATGCTACTGTGAGCAGCAGTAATGAGTCTATAAACTCCACTTCTAAATGTTTTGCTTCACTGCTAAAAAAAAATAAAATAAAACCTTAAAAAAAAGGAGATGTGAGTCATTTGGCCTCCACCCTTGTGTCTATTTTCAGAGCTTTGATACAAAGCCTCTGGAAAGTCACACTTTGTTCATCTGTGGTTGGCTGCACTAGTGAAGTGCTACGTGTCAATCACGTTGTTTTCATTGGCAAATTTATGCACAGAAAAGATATTGCAGAAAAGTGTGAAGGACTGACTATACACCAGAATATACTGTAGTACCTGTCCTATACTGATGGACTGCAAGTAGGATTTACAGAAGTTTCAATTCAAATGGAAAGCAACTTAACTCAAATAAATTCAATTTGTGCTTCTTACGTCAACTTTACACAAAAGCAAAGGCGTGATGAAATTCATTTTTACCATGGTAACCATGATAAAATCAGAGAATTACAAGTCCTCAAGATTTATTGTTGGTGACAGCATTAATATTAAATGCTCAGGACTACAAAAACACAGACACCGCAAGCTAACAATCCACCAACAGTCATCATTCAAGAACATGAAGCATGAGATATTGATTTATTCCAATCACACCCCTCTTAAAACCCAGAAGTGAGCATTTTGAACTTCCCTGTTCTCTCATCTTGAAGCCAGTGTTTGTTTTTATTAATGGGCTATTGGTTCGATCCCTCAAACAAGCTTAAGAGATTTTCACATTTTGATCTATAAACTAAAACATGAAAGTAAACACCAGACTCACGAATGTTGAAGCTTTCCCGTGTCTTTAAAAAGGCGGTTGCTAACAAGTGGCTGAGTGATCTAAAATGTCATCACACCAAACATGAAGACGTATCTATTCACTAGTCCACCTTTACAGCTTCATTGTGTTATACACTGACAAACTCTAAAAATTCTCTTTACTAACCACATCCGGTCATGCTAAGAGGAAAGGTTTTTGTAGAAGACGTTAGTGAAATCGAATTACAAGCTGGAACATTAGTGATATCGACATCAAAGTCATGCGACCGTGGTGTAGTTTGTTCATATCCTAACATTAGCATTTTACTTTATATAACTGGTTTTCTTTTGTAAAAGATTACCATGCTGAACAAAGTGTGTAAGTATCATAAACATTTGTTTACAGTAAAGCTTTCACAGTCTTGATTGGACATTATTTAAAATGTGCAGACTGCAATAAATCCTCTTGCACATTTATCAGCAGGAAAAAAACTAGCATTTGTTGAATGTCTAATTATTGACTAAGCCTATGTTGTGAAACCTTCAAATCTTGGCAATGATGAGTAACAGTAAAACAAAACTGCTTACCTTCTGTGGAAGCAAAGTCTGAACTGACACAGGACCTTCAAAAATGAAGAAAGGAGACAGTCAGGAAAAGCTACATATATCCATGAATTGATTGTAATCAAATGATGGTTAGGGACAAGAATGAGAAGAGGCAAAAAAATAAAAGATGCACTCAGCGGTGTAGAGAACGAGTGAGTGAAAAGATTGTGGTATGCTGGAAATGTGACTGAGTGTTAGGAGGAAAAGAAAAGAAACAAAGTCTAGTAAAGCGGACTAAGCTGAAGAATTAGACAGCATTACAGAAATCTGTTCAGTTCCATGGTTGCAGGGAGTGATTACCAACAAAGGCCAATTCATGCTTCCTTGGTATGGTCACATGTGATGACCACTGCCAAGGCCCAATCAGAGGGACCTTTGGCCTTTAAGATTCCGTGTTTGCTAATGTTGTTAAAGTGAGGAGTAAAAAAAGTGTCTAATTGTATATATGTGTATATCTGTGTATGTGTGTGTGTGTATCTCGCTCATTGGCCTGTGTATAAACTATGATGAACCATCTAGTGATATTCATCTGATTATGGATTTACTGTATGCTATTGAATTATTTATTCTACGCTTAAAGTTAAAATATGATTGTGTTATGATCAAAACTTGCCTAAAATTAGTATTTGTGTGCATCAAATATATAAAAGTCAGTGATGAGATATGATTTCTTCAACATGCATGACCATATTTCCCAGCATTCTTCACCCTCAGCCATGCATTCTCGAGTCCAGAGCGGTACCTATCAGTCTCCTGGCGCTCAGCAGAAGTGATGGGCTGCGTCCTAAACCTCTCAGAGGTCTTTCTACTCTCCCCAGGATTGATATATTGCCTGGGCTTGCGCCCCCTGTCCCTTTCCCCTCTCCAAGGGGACCCGTAGCCTGCAAGCGGCCAGCCCCCCTCAGCTTCACTGGAGGGCAAAACCCAGGAGAGGGACCAAGGAGGACAGACAGATAGAGTACCCAAAGAAAAGAGAAAATACAGAGAGGTGAGGGAGAGATAGAGAGGGACGAGTAGCAAAAATGGAAAGGTTTAAAAACAGAGGCTTAAGCTGCATTTTCATACAAAGCACAGGGAACTTCTAGTCCCAAAACTCTGGTCCCAGGAACTAATAGGTTCCTTCAGACTGTTGAGTGTCTGCATTTCCACTGCGGTCTGCAGAACCATGAACTAATTTAGGCAAATTAGTTCAACGTCGTGAGAGTCGGCGTGACTATACAAAAAACTGTTCCACTGCAGTCCAATAGGTGGCAGTAATGCAGAGGACTGCACAACAGCGACACCATATAATACAAAGGACAGGTATCATTTGTGTTACACTGCAACGACACTAAGCATGGAGGAGATTTAAGTCATTTTAAACAATGTCTGCACAGTGTTCAGACAATGTGTTCGCAAACACTTTTTCATTGCGGTTGCTCTTTCCAATTGCTACTTGAAATTGTCCTCAGCATAAATTATCGACAAGGCTTGGACTGTATAAACAACTACAGCTTTTTAAAAATTATGACTGAAATAAAATGCTGTGAGCCCCTGTAGTGGAAATGCAATGACTTACTCCAGAAGGTTTCATGGTAAAGTTCCTGCAGTGAAAACACAGCTTTAGTTTGATTCAACCATACCTCTGGTTTTTAAATCAAGTAACGAAGCAAGAACATGCAATTTTCTAAGCTGTTCAAGCATACATTTACTGCCCCCTTGTAATAATAAATCACAGTGCCCATAAAGCACAAAATACAAACTCCCTACGAAGCTTAGTGTTAAGCAATTAAAGCATGAATGCCATTTCTAGAGATTAGTAATTGATGTTAACTTCACAACAGTTGCTTGTTAGTCATTCAGTAGCCAGCCAATGTTAGGTAACAAGCATCAGGGTGAGCTCTGTTTCAGCCAATGAGCAGTGTTTCACAGCGCCACCTACAGCTCAGTCCTGCGGCTGGTTGGAGGGGTGGTGGTGCTCTCCATGTACGAGTGTCGGAGCTGGGCCACAGACACCCTGCTGTCCTGGTTACTCTCTCTGTTACTGAAACCTTCCTCCTCCGTCACCTCCTGGTGTTCCTGGGTTTGGTGCTGCAGGTTCCTCTGAACCGGCCCACGTGGATCTCCGACATCTGACAGAGAGTGGCTCGTGTTGGAGGGGCCTGCGTGTGCATCTCTGGGCTGGATGTGGCTGCCGGGCACCCCTCTGTGTATGTAAGTGGCATTTTCCCACTCTCTGAGCCTGCTCTCTGCTGCCTGCAAACAAGCGGTGTGCTGTGCTGTTTCCTCCCATGTGTGTCTGCCTCTACCTCTGTGCCTTCTTGCAGCATCCTCTGCCTCAGCCTCCCTTGCTTGGCTGAAGCTCTGTGACCTGGATGTCCCATGGTCCTCCTCCGTCCTTCCTCTACGAGGGTCCTCAGTGCTCTTTTCCCTACGACGGATCTCAGAGGGCAACACTGCTTTCCTACTCCTCAGAAGGCCTTCAGTCTTTACATCCTCTGACTCGTCGGTCTCTTCCTCCTGGGGCTGCTGTTGCTGCTGCTGCCCGGCTCTGAATGTGGGACCAGAGGCCATGGATAAGTAACTTGGGTAACCGCCAACTTCTTGTCCTCCTGCTGGTCCAGACCGGGTGGACTGAGCCTGTGGGTGATGGTGGGGGTGAGAGTAGGCCTGCTGGGGGCCTGCTGGGTCTGTGTGGTAGCGTGTAGAGGTGTGCTGAAATGGTCTGCGGTACACTGGGGCTTCTGTAACATGTCCCAGCTCTGGGCTTCTCTGGCGGCCCTCCTCCCTGGCAAGCCTCTCCCTAACTCTGATTCTTCAGGAAAACAAAGGAGGGGTTAACAGTTGTAGTGTATGAACGTGTGTAGGTTGCATTGCAAAAACAGCGGATAAACAAGGCATTCGACCCCTGGAGAAAGAACAGATTCTTTGCCTTGTTTGATACGAGAGTTGGGTATCCAATAATCTTTTTTGAATAACAAGTTACCTCAATGTGTTTGCAGAACAGAGAACCAACAACTGGCAAAAAACAAAAGTAGGCAACAGATGCTTTGGATTCTTAAATCTTGTTTTAGAAAATATTTCTTGTTCTGAATCATCACATATTTATGTTACTATGTATTTCATATAAAAAGGTATTTTTCCTAGTGCATCTTATTGTATATTTTAAGATTAAAAGGTGATATGCTGAAGTTTTTAGTCTTAAAATAAGTCTGTAGCAATATTAGCTTAATAAGCTAAAGGGTAACATCATATTGCTAACGTGCTAATATTTAGCAGGCTATAATGTTTACCACCATCAGTAACTAAGTTTAGCATGTCAGTATAATAACGTTTGCTCATTAGCACTAACCCAAGAGACAGCTTAGGTTACTGGGAAGCAGAAGCTAAAGATTGTTCTTGTATATGATATATAATAAGTAAGTTTTTACCTGAACTAAATGAAAGGCTAAAGTTATTACAATCCAAACTTTATTACAAACAGTCCAAACGTTGTCAGGACATTTCACTAAGAAACATAAATGTCAAACTGATGCTAAAAGTCCTAACAACAAAGCCAGTAATTTCATCTGAGCACCATGGATATCTGTACCTAAATTAAGACAATCTTCCTGATAGCTGCTGGATTAAAGTGGTGGACCACCTGAACAGCAGATGGACTGTCCTAGTTGGTCCTCCATCCCTAAATCCACAATGCTAGTGTAGCTAATAATATTCCTTAACGTAGCATCTCTGTTAGTCTGGGAAAAGAAGCAACACAGCAGCATCATTTTGACATGTATTATCGCACATTTGAAACAATACCACTCTTTAAAACACAAGGATTAACCGGAACACAGCAGTGTGTGGATAAGAAATGGAGTTATGGTCCAAAGCCAAGGGGGAGCGGAGTTTGTGACGGTGAGGATGATGATGACAAAGTGATGTCAGCTAACTCTCAAATCACAAAAGCAGACCTTCTTAAACATTAGTGTCTTCTCATGCGTTCAGGACCCAATTTAAGTACATTAACCTTCAGAGATCAGATTAATAAAAGAGAGAACGTATTTGGGGAGTGAGACTGGGTCCTGTTCTGCACAGTTTAAGAAGCACTGCTCATAAAGGCTGATGGATGGAGGGACGTCCAGCGGAATGGGAAGATGGC